>CABHPP010117384.1:0-32965 GCA_902168425.1 Peromyscus attwateri | reverse complement strand
TGTGTGTGTGTGTGTGTGTGAATGTGTGTATGAGAGTGTGTGTGTGTATGTGTGTGTGTGTGTGTGTGTGTGTGTGTGTCTGTGTGTGTCTGTATGCTATGTGGATACTTGGGGCTCATGAAGGTCAGAAAACAGTGATGGATCCCATAAAATTTCTGTTGAGTTTCTGTTGGTTCTTAGCTGTCAGGTGGGTGCTGGGATCCAATCCCAGGTCCTCTACAATAACTACAAGTGCTCCTCACCACTGGGCCATTTCTCCATTCCCAAGAATATTTTTTTTTGTGTGTGGGATTCTAAACCTCATCTCAGAGTTCAAGAAATAGACTTTGGTATCATATATGGTTCATGACTAGTTTTGCCATTGCTAACTGAGTAATCTTTAAAGTAGAAAATCCTCATAATCCCAATTTCTTCATTGCAATGTGTAGACAATGGTGGTACATTTAACACTTACCTATAATAAATACAAGCAACTTGTGGCTTTCTCATTTATAGATCTCAAGTCATGATGTTGTTATAGCCAATATGTATTAAATTGTTCCAAATGTATTAATTCATGTCTGAATTCTTATAATATAGAAAACAGAAAAGAGTATTGCTCCCTCTACAACTATAAGAAGAACGTAATTAATTTATAAAATTAAAATTATTCTTGAAGCTATCAGGCTTCTGAGATTGTAGAGTAAACAATTAGTCTATGGTCCAAACAAAGACAGTAACTTCCAAGAAAATCTAGATGTGGTAGACACAAATGTTAATGCATACAACACATGAAAGAGGTGCAAATGGTCTGGAGGAATGAAGGGAATTAGTTGGTTGATGGAGAAAGTGAGGGTGCAGAGGGTCGATTTAGTAAAGGTAGATGATTTCTCTATATGAAAATGTCTTTATGAAATCCATCACTATGCAAAATAAATATAATCCAGTAAAAATAATTTCCAAACATTGAGTCTCAAGCATTGACTTACTAGAAGTAGGAAAAAGTAGTTGCAGGAGGAATAGCAGGAGATTTTGACAGTAAGGTCTTTACCATTTCTGAATTTTACCCCAGTGAAAAATGAAGGAGCTCATATATGTACCATGTAAGAAAACTTAAGCTAAAATTTTAATGTATCATTAAAGTAAAGGCCAATGAGATTGGAGTACTCCGAGATGTTCAAAACACAATCTTACATATTCTCACATAGTCTACACTGAGGTGTTTCTTCCAGTGTCCCTTATTTAATCATAAAAATTAGAATCAGAAGGGATAAATAGATAAAAGTCCTTCATGGTGCATACCAAGAGCAGAAGGGGCATTCCAAAGGAAAGGCCAAAGATGAACTCCTTGATGTAGTTGGAGTTCAAAGAGGAGAGAAAGACAGCAATCCTTTTCACTCCTGTATGCAAGTGTTAATCTGTTTTCCTTGGGTAAACTCAGGAGATAGTGTAAGTTCCAATTATCAGATATCTATTTTCACTCAGGCAAGGGCAGGATCCATGAGAAAATACTATGCAGGTCACTGAAGGTGTAAAAGAGTATCAGAGAATTCCCCCAGTCTCTAATTGCTAGGCTACTAAGCATGAAGTCCCAAACAGCAGGAGGCACGTGTAAGACCATGGACAAGACCTTCTAAGGTATAGATATAGAAAGTCTAGTACTGATGGGGAGCTAGAACCAGGGAGAATACTATCTGACAAATTGGTCTTATCTGAGAGCACCTAGTTGAGAAGAAAATGGAAATGAGGGGTACTCTGATGGTAATGAAGACAATGGCCAGAAATGAACCCATCCAGTTCTTTGACCAGATTGACTCATGCTCTCTGCGTTAGCAAAGGAGAAGAAGGAACACATCAGCTCACAAATTTAAATGCTATTGACAAACTGTATTATGTTCTCTGACTAAACCAAAATCAAAACAGCAATTCACTACAAAATCTGAGCCTTGAAAATATAAAGTACACATTTCTACATAACTTGTGGGCAGAAAAAAAATTCTCAAATGAACTCTGAAACTATTCTAAATTTAAGTAAAAAACAAATATCAAAAATTGGGAATAGAAGCCAACAGCACTTGGAGAGAAACTGAAAATATTAAGCACTTGTTTTAGAAAAGATGTAAGTCTGAGGACAGTTTCCTTGTTAACTAGATAAAGACAAAACAAAAGTAACACACACACAAAGAAAGGAAGAAAGACGAAAGGAAGGAAGGGAGGGAAAGGAGAGAGACAGACAGGGGAGAAGGAGGGAGGAAGGATGGGAGGAGAGAGAGAGAGAGAGAGAGAGAGAGAGAGAGAGAGAGAGAGAGAGAGAGAGAGAGAGAGAGAGAGAGACAAATTTCACCCCAAGATAAAATACCTGAGAAAATCAACGTGAAGGTGTAGTGGGGACATTCATTTGGCTCATGGTTCCTTGGTCACTGGAATCAGTTTTCCTCACTTGCAGTGAGGCTGAAACATCATGGAGAGAGTTTGGTTTGGAACAAAGTTGCTGACTTCATGGCAGCCAGGTGTTGTGCCATATTTTGTTTGTGTTCTGGCAAATAAAACTTGCCTGGAAATCAGAGGGTAGTACTAGCTACTAGTTAACCATAGAGGCCAGGCAGTGGTAACACACACCTTTAATCCCAGTATTTGGCAAGAGGAAGCAGGAAGATCAGGAGTTAAGCACCACCCTGGACTACAGGAGATTGAACCAGTCTAAAAGAGAAACAGCCAGTTGGTGGTGGCTCACACCTTTAATCCCGGCACTTGGGCGGATCATGCCTTTGATCCTAGCACATGGGAGACTCATGTCTTTAATCCCAGCACTAGAGAGGCAGAGACAGGAAAATAAGGGGGTGGAGACAGGATATCTGCCCCCCTATTCAGTCTAGGGATTCATAGAGATAGGACCCCCATGCCTTACCACCACCACCCCCGACCCACTTTGGTTGGAGGATTTGTAGAGATAATAGGTCTTCTCTGATCTCCAGGCAAGTTTTATTTGTCAGAATACAAACAAAATATCATACAACAGTCAGGATCAAAAGAAAGTGAGAGAAAAGGACCAGGTACAAAATATAACCTTCAAAATTCTGTCCTAAGTGACCTGCTTCCTTCAATGAGATAATATTAGATTTTTTACTACTTTCCAATATTCCATTCAGCTCTGGGTAAATCAGTGACTATTCCCTTGATAAAGTCAGAGCCCCTATGATCCAGTAAATCCCCAAAGACTTCACCCTTGAATACTTTTTCATTTTAGTACAAAACCTGCACATAGGAGCGTCTAGAACTGTTAAAGATAATAAAAAGGAGTGATTCTAGTCAGATTTGCCTAGAAAAAACACAGAATTATGGATTTTAGATTTTTCTGTTACACATTTTAACATATGATGCTTTTTCATCTTATAAATAATAAAAACAATATAAATAACCTCGTGACTATAAATTTTGGCAGTAGAGAAGATGGTCAGATTTCTTAAAAGAAAAAAAATATCAAATTTATCAAAACCTATTTAAGATAAATGAAAAACATTGTTAGTCTTATTTCTAGTATAGTAGACAAATACTTGGTTAAACATCTATGGATATAAAAAACATACATAGGCTTCCTTATAAGTTGGTTTTATTGGAAACTTTATCAAATATGTAAAGAAACATAATAAAATTCTGCATAAAATTTTCCAGAAAACATAAAAGATGAGACTAATAATTCCCCATGTATATTTAGTGTAGTATTCTTGTAAAACCCCAAATCAGTATAAAGAAAAAACTACAAGAAAAAAGCTGAACAGAATAACATGACTCATAAATATAAATGAAAAATACTCAAGAAAATGAAAACTAGCTTTACATAAAAACATCATGATAAACTAATATAATTTCACTGCTGGAACAAAAAAGAGAAAAAAATCACAGGATTGTTTCAATCAATGTTAAAGAATACTTTGATGAAATACCTTTCCATATTAAATTCTCAGCTTTAGGGGTGATTTAGGTAGAGCTGGGTGAGGAGGAGAGAATAAGACCAAAACTTTCAGAGTCATAGATTTTTAGATGTGTTTGTTTTTATTTGTGTGTGTGTGTGTGTGTGTGTGTGTGTGTGTGTGTGTTTTCCCTGCATATATGTCTGTGAACCACATGCAAGCCTGATGCCTGCAGAGATCCAAGGAACTGGAGTTACCGTTGTTTGTGAGCTGCCTTGTGGGTGCCGGGAATTGAACCTGTACTCTCTGGAAGAGAGAGCAACAAGTGCTCTTAAACTGCAGCGCCATCTCTCTGGGAAACTTAGCCGAGTTCTCAGGGATAGTGATGTCATGGGTCTAGGAGGAGACCCTACAACCACCACTTAACTATATCAGCATAATCGTTAACTACCTCCTAAATATTTGTTTTTATACCCACAGATAAGTGTAGTCCTCATCCCTCAACGAGTAAACTTGTCAATGCAACAGACAGGGACCTTTACAGAAAACCACAACCAACCCAACCGCAGAGTGTGCAGCTCACTCCTAATGGATACATTCACAAAATATTCTCACAGCTAAGGCTCACGGTACATGCATAAGAAGGGCCAGAAGGAGCGTAAGGGCCAGATGATCGGGGAATTTGCTGTGAGATTGTGTACTCTAGTAACGTCAGAAGCTGCACCCACAAAGTTGGACCACAGGCCGGGCGTTGGTGGCGCACGCCTTTAATCCCAGCACTCGGGAGGCAGAGCCAGGCGGATCTCTTTGAGTTTGAGTCCAGCCTGATCTCCAAAGCGAGTTCCAGGAAAGGCGCAAAGCTACACAGAGAAACCCTGTCTTGAAAAACAAACAAACAAAAAAACAAACAAAAAAACCAAAGTTGGACCACAATGGATATGATAAAGTGGACTGGGGAAAGCCCACTGACCCCATCCTACACAAAGAACTTGCAGCAACTAAAGGATACTGACAATGGAGTAAGAGTCTCACCCAGGAAAGAGCAAAGCAGTTGGTTATCCTACACCAAATGGTCAGGACTGCACACGTGCATATGCACATATACAAGTACACTATACAGACTGATCGGGTTGAATTTATGTATTTAGGAATATGTATGTATATACATACATATATGTATGTATGTAACAACAATGAATGAAAAAAGACATCATGAGTTTGAAAGACAGTAAGGTAGAGTATTTGGGAGGATTTGGAAGGAGGAAAGGGAAGCTGGAAATGATGTAACTATATAACTATCTCAAAACTGAAAGAAAAAAGGTTTAGGTTTACTTATTTTATAATTTTTTTTATTAAACTCTCAGCAAAATAAGATTGATCTTTCTTAATCTTTTAAAATAAAGCTGAGTGAAAAGAAAACTGAATATAAAACTTAATATTAAAAGATAACAAAATATGAAAAGGAAGCCAAAGTTGGGCAGTTCACAGTAGCTGATTAGGAGCTCATTCAAAACTACAGTAATCAGCATAGTGAGATAGTAGAGAATTGAAACACAAATCTTCTGTGGAGAACACAGTCCAGAAGCAGAGCTGCATCCACATGCTGAATTGATTTTTTGGAAAGTTGTAAAAGCTGTAGAAAATATTTTGTATTTTCTGACAAGTGACATCAGAACTATTGGATATTGAGAAGCAAAATAATTAACCCCATTTTACCTTCCATCTTATACAAAGTTGAGTATAAATGGAATAATAAGAGTACAGTCTAAAAATCTGAAAACTAGATAAAACACAGCATCCTGGTGAACTTGAGTCAGGCTACTGTTTCTTACATAAAAGGCAGTCATGAATCAAAAAGAGCAAAATATAGTAAGATGGACTTTAAAATTTTTGAAACTAAGATAATTGTAAGAGAATATTAAGGTAATAAAAGAGGAGTGTAGGTAGAATGTATCAAAAGCCCTCAAAGCTCAATTATAAGAAGTAGAAAAGTAGTTAAAGTTATTCCCCTGAAGATGGCCTCCATCACTTCTTGAGATCTAGGGTGAAAGCATATCCTGTGTATCCTTGTTTATTCCTGTCTGCTTGAGGGTCAGATCGTCTACAGCTATTATAGGATAACTCTCTCATGGTAAGTTTACATCAAAAGGGATAGGCGGAAGAATTTGAAGATATGATTAATAATCTTCCTGAGTTTCAAGAGATCCAAACAGATAGTTTGAGTAAGGCTAATTTAGTTTCTTAAGGTCTTTGCAATGCTCAGTGGTTAGAAACAAGGAAATTCTAAGAGATACTCCTATGAAACTGGCCTCAGGGCGGGAAGAGAACAGGGACACCAGTAACAAAACACAAAAAGGAAAATTCTTCTACAGCAGGAATGGGCAAAGAGGAGCCTGGGCTTCAGGTGAGACTGCGCCCTGGATGATGCCTTGGTTTCAATCTAGTGAGACTTGAACCTGGCACCTGACTCTCGTACTTCGATCTCAGACCCACAGTGAATTTCAAGTAACAAATGGAAGTGGCCTTTAGGTGCGAATGTTCTGATAATTTGTGATGCAGCAACAGAAACATAATCATCACAAAATACTACAACGGATTTGTGAGAATGGTCAGATAATTTATACCACCAAAGGCTGTTCGCCATGAAGCAGAGTGACAGGAACTGACACATTGCTGATGAAATACAAAACAGAACAAAGACTTCATGGAATATTTGACAGCTTCTAATAAAGATGTACTTAAACTGACCATATGATTGTCATCCTGTGCCTGACAATATTTTAAAGACATGTGGAAATGCTTCTTCACAGAGAAACTTCTATGTAAATGCTTACAGTGGTTTTATACACAATGTCCCAAACTGCAAAGAACCTAAATGTCATCAGTTGATGAAAAGGAAAAGTGTAGTTCTTCTACATGAGTGTGATTGCCCCATTAGAAGGGAACAAATGTTTTGGCCACACAACGCTGAGGAGCTTTCAGTGTGTATCCCTAGCAACACAAAACCACCAAACCATGTGAATGATATGGCCATCAGGCATGTTGACTACTAGGTACATTTTAGGATGTTAGGATGCTTCTATATCCTGATATATCACCTATCTTCCCAGAGTTATAAACTGTAGAGATTGAAGTATCAACTTCATTTATACAGAAATAGTAATATAATTTGGTTTAAATTAACATTATGGCAACAAAATAATTAATAACAATAGAACTTGCATGGAATGCTAACTATCTATATTTCTATCTGTAATTTTTCTTTTAAGGATAGTGAGTGAGTAGCACCTCCATACTTCATAATATGCAAAAGAATTTTCTTGGGATTCATAGAATTTTTCACACTTTATAAATAAGAGTGTTTTACTTGTCTCAAGCACAACCATAAAATCAGTGATGATAAATGAATAAGGAGCCTTGGATAGTAAGTCTGAATTAAGTAAGATTATTTTTACATCCATTAAATATTGTCTAATTAATGCTTTAACAAACTTATAGAAGACAAAAGATGTATATATGTGTGTGTGTGTGTATATATATATATATATATATATATATCAGATTGAGAAGTAAAATGGCCTAATTTTCTGATTACTGATAAGGGCAGTGAGTCAGACATGGAATTGCACACCAGTCATCATTGTGTTAGTGCAAATACGGTTCCGTTGTATATATGAATTTCATTACTCAAGTTATTTCCATATCCACAAGCTGATTTTGTTTTAAGATTGCAATCTTATTAACCTCCTCTATCAGTCATCGTCTGTGGTTATTAATGCAAGGGATGTGGCATGTTTCTGTTAAATTGGCACAGCATGAAGTGTGAAATTTATGATATATTTTAAACTCCATGTTCATGAATTGTTTTCTTCTGAGTGGGTGGATCACAGCTATATAAAGCCACATTATGTTTCAAGGTCTGTCTCAATTTGAAATATATATATTTATTTACAGAGTATAAATAAGAAACAAAATGAAGAAAATTAAATTTGATGAACTCAATATTTCGAGTGCTTTGAGCATTATCTTTCAGATTAGTTTGGAGGAGAGACTAATCAACGGAGCAGAGCTCAAAGAAAAGCATCATTTTGCTTCTAATGGAAACAACAGTGTCATGGGAAACGTGAGCAGAGAAGAAGAAAACAACAGTCAGCTGCATAATCAAGGCTGGGCCTTTTTTGTCCGTTTGTGAAGATTTCAATGATTTGTCAGTCCTAGGTTACATGGTCGCCTTGTTTGGTAACGTAGATGAATGGGTACTCAGTCCACAACAAAATGATTAGCTTGGTTTTTTTAAATGGATCACTAGAATGCTTCATAAAACTTGGTCAAGAAAAAAAGAAACCTCAGAAAAAACAATTACTGTACATCAACAGTAACTTATTGTTTTTCTAGTATTAATTAATATGTAGTACAATGATGTGACTCAAAAATTTAAGTGATGTAGGCTCAAAAATTTCATATATATATATATTCAATATGTTATAGTAATATTTGATGAAATCCTCAACCAAAGCACTATGTAAGCTCTATCTTAATAACAGTAATACAATTTATTACAAAATTATAGGCGAGCCATGTCTAGTTTATTCACTTATTCACAAAATTTTATCATACATTGAGTACTACCATGAAGTATGGCAGTGATGCGGGTGAAAGGAATTACCTGCTATTGACAGAGAACTTTCATATAGTTCTTAACTGTGTAAAATTTAACATCACCATCGAAGACGTTCGTATTATGACTAAGAATGTATGCTGTGAAGGACAGTCTTGTGGTAATAACTTTTATGGTCATGAGTGATCATAGCACAGAAAATCATGCAACACATGAGTTACCATGAAAGATCTGGATGGCGGCCTGCCCTCTGAAGCGTGAGCATGCATCAGCGGATGGGTGACCCCCCCAGGGGAAACTGACTGTGGAGATAGGTGGTGACAGGGGAGAGCACAGGTGACAAGCTGTCACCACAGAGACAGAAACGTTGGGGATCATCTTTTTGTACATTTTGAAGAAATGCCACTTGGATTGGTTAATAAAAAGCTAAATAGCCAACAGCTAGACAGGATTTTGGGGGCAGAGAGAATGCTGGGAAGGGTGGAGTTGCCAGCAGACACAGAGGGAACAGACATGAAAGAGAAGAGGTAAAAGCCACGAGTCACGTGGCAACACACAGATGAATAGAAATGGGTTAATTTAAGGTATAAGAGCTAGTTAGAAACAAGCCTGAGCTGTCAGCTGAGCTTTCATAATTAATAAGAAATCTCCACGGCATTTATTTGGAAGCTGGCTTATAGGACAGAGGAAGACTAACAACACAGAAAGTTTAAGAAATTGTAGTCCTTTTCTGGGATGACATGACGATTCTGGCTTTACCTAGTTCGGTGAGTCATAAGGTCTTATTGCATAACACTTCTCTCAGATCAATGAGAAGCTCAAAATGATTTGAGTTGTGTGTAAATTAGTAGGTAGATGCAAGATAACATTAAGAATTGTATTTCAGAAAAGCAAAACAAAACACCTCTTAATGTAGTAAAGAGAGCAAAATCTCTATGGTCAGAAAGGCCAATGGGAAAGTTGTAGGGTATAAGAAAGGATAAAGGAGCTGCCACATAGAGTGTCCAATCCTAAGTGCTTTGTTTTGGATACACACACACACACACACACACACACACACACACACACACAAATAACATTAAATATTCTTAGTAGATTGTGTACACACATACACACACATGTATATTTATGCACAACAACAATTAAGAGGAAGACCATGAATTTGGGAGAGGATCATATGCAAAGAGATTTCTTTTTGTTTCTTTTTTTTTTTTTTTTTTTTTTTTTTGGAGTGGGGAGTGATGTAGATACAGTGCTCATGAACAAAGTTCTCAGAAAATGAAACTGTAAAAAAGAGTTGCAGCTCTATATAACCTAATTTAAAAATTCATTTTCTATATTCTGCTTTTTATAAGATAATTATTGGGTCCAGCTTAAACACAAAAGGAGAAGATCACACAGGAAGTTGACATCAAGAGACAGGAATGACTGGAAAGGTTAATACAAGTGACTAGTGATAGAGGGTAAGGTTTGAAAAGTACAGTAAACAGTGAGATGGAGAATAAAATACAGTGAAGCCATGATTCTGCCTGTTAGAAAGAAATGCATTCTTCGACATGCTAAGAAATTAATCTGAAAAGCAGAATAAAGGGGGCCAATAGATTCACAACCTTCGGAAGCGATGCTGGAAGGAAGAAGCAGGCTTCAGATAAACAGGAGATGTATACCAGGTGGAGACAATTGTTCCTTCCCCGCATTCCCCATTAAACCATAAATTTCCAAGAGGAGAGATGCTGTATTCTCAGTTATGCATAGAACCTCAATACATTTTGCGTAGTTCAGAATCTTAATAATAGCTAGAAAAGATACAAAGGCCTTTGGCGATCTTATTTAACAACAACAACAAAAATGCTTGAACAGCTAAAATTGCTATCCACAAGAGGAGGTCATTTATTTCTTCCTCTAAGATTTATAGTGATTTAGGTGAAATGGTTATTTCAGAAATGAGTAAAGTCATATGTTGTACCAGTCGAATGATCCAAAGTTAGAATTTAGACACCTAGAGGAGCATGAAGGAGCAGAATAGGCAGACTTCTTAATGACCATCCTCTCCCTTTAGAACCAGCATACAATAGTCGCATTCAGTACAAAGTCTTGATGAGTAGTTCAGAGAGTATCAAAAATCTGTGATAAGCATCAAATAAATTTCGACAACTAGAAGCAACAAATTGATAACCTATGTAGAATTTCAAAAATGGAAATTGAAAATAAGAAAAGGATGGACATTGTAAGTAAACGAAGGTGTGAGACTATTTAGGATACAGTGGAAGAGAATTACACTCTATCTCACAACTGCTGGTCCTCTCTTTGCCAGTGTTATGATGACAGGGGTTTTGTTGTGAATCTTTAAATCTGAAGAAGCCAGCATGCCTTGAGAATGGCTTGCCTTCTTATGCTTCACTTCAGGTGCCTGACCTGCATCTCAAATCCCTCATTTGTAAGGTTTGGCTCATAATAATGCAGCATTGCGGGATTGTGTGGGAATGGCTGACGTCTAGATTCAGGGAAGACTGTCATTTGGCTTTCTCACTCAACAGACATTCCTTTTCCTCTTCTTCCTCCAATGCTTCCACCACTCCAGGTGGAGATTGAAAATGTCCACTCTCCTGAAGACTACAGTGAGAAGAATTCCTTCAGAACCTGAGATTTCAGAAAATCATGGAGGGAAGGTTTCTTTGTTTCATAATAAAAATAAATAAATCAGGAAATGTTTAGCAGAGGTAGTGGCACACACTGAGATGGTAGGTGGCAGCTGTGTAAATATAATAGGAAATGGATGATCCCAGGAAAGGAATAGAGTCAGGTAGAGTGAAGTAAAGTGGTGGCAGAAGCAGAAATCCAGATGAGGCAGGTTGCCCTGGGACTCACAAACCGTCTGGAAATGCATTGAGCTTGGGGATCAGGTTGACTGGAGTGGGAGTGATAGCCTCTGTGGACAGTAGACGTTAGTGAACTTCTCCTTGCTGAGGAAAATTCCTGAGATGACTGAAAATGATGAAATGATAGTTTTGATTAGTGTTTTTTAATTTGAAAACTATTTTTTGATCCATATTTGCTTGGCTCTTTTGTCTTGGTGCCTAGTGAATACACAGTACCTCATGGTAGGAATGAACAGTGGCTGCGTGTGCAAAGGGACTAGGTGTCCCCCGCCCCCCACCCTCCCACCCCACCCCCCACCCCCGGGGAAAATACCATTCAAAAACATGTCTGAATATTTTGATTTCCTTATATGAAGCACCACTTCTTCAAAGTTCCAAGCCCTCCAAAAGCAGCAAAGGCTGGTGACCCACTATTTAATACATGAGCTATCGGAGGACATGGAAGTTACAAACTACAGAGTCAAAATTATTGTCCCAATAAAAGGAATTGTATAGAAACAGCTGTAATATAAAACTCTTTAATGATCATATGAATTTTATCATATTTAATTCAATGCATTATTCAATAATAAAAATATAATTATAAATTCTTTAGTGATATCTCCCAATTTCTAATCTAAAATTTATAAGACTATCTTAATTAGAAGCACTGGATATATTAAGAAAACATTAGGGAACTAAGGTTTTTGCAGACATTTTGAAACAGAACTTCATGGGAAAGCTTAGAAGGGCCAGGTGGATATTTCAGGTGCTGCAGGTCCACTGGCTGGTCAAGTTCTCTTAGGATGGTCATGCCTTACTAGATTGGGAAGTAGTCTCTTAATGCGGCACTTCATACTGTTGCTCAGTAATGTTTGTGTTTGTTTTCTGCATAGCACTGGCTGTCCTGGAACTCACTCTGCAGACCAGGCTGGCTTCAAATTCAGAGTTCTACCTGATGGGGCCCCCAAAGGCTGGAATTAAAGCATGGACCACCATGCCCATCTGGACAGTGCCTTTGCCTGCTATGAGGATTTGCAGCTTTCCGTGTCCTCTTCTTCAGTTTCCCTTGGAGATTCATCATCATCTCTGACATTTTTGACAAGTAGTGGGACTCAAATCGTTGCTGTCATTTTTTTCCCTTTCTTCCACTTAGCTTCCCTTTCCTGTTCCTTAATGTCTCTAATAAATACCGTTCTCTTGAGTTTACTCCTGAATATCTCAGACATTTGTTCGTCGACTACAGTACAAACACCTTATTAACATTCTTCCCATGTTTACTTTGTCCTCAGTTCTCAATCAGGATGTGTGATAGAACTACAGAATTCCAACCACACCCAATCTACCTACATAAATGGCTCTTTCCTTATGAGCAGGCTTTTGCCATATTGTGCTCTATCCACACACCCACTTCTCTTTTGACCATTATCATGGCTTACCTGAAGTCATGTCCTAGTCAGTTTCTCTGTTTCAAGTCTTATGACACCACATCAGCATTGTATTGCTAAAAAGTCACTCTAAAGCACAGGGCTATTGGTTATTCTGGAGTTTGAATGGCTATCAAACACCTGTAATTTAAAGTAAATTAAATACAATTATAGGTGTTCAATAAATCTGTTCATTCAGACTGTACCCTGCCTTCTGGCTCTAGCCATATTCAAGAATTTGCCTACCTACAGATACATGGCGTTTTCAGTTTTGTGCCTAAGATCAAATAGAAATGCCACTAAAATTCCTCTTTCTGGCTGATGAAAATCTATGTGATGGCTTTTGCATTCTTCATAAGTAGAACACACACACATGCACACATCATACCAGTAAATTATAAATACTGCAGACAAATAAAATCTTTGAGAGCAAATGTCCACAATTTTAGTCACATGGATATTGAACCTAAGGTTTCATACATGATATGAAGGCACCCCATCACTGAGCTACATCTCAGAGGTTTTTTTTGTTTGTTTTTCGTTTTTTGTTTGTTTGTTTGTTTTTTGAGACAGGGTCTCACTTAGAAGCCTAGGCAGTTTTTAAACTTGGAATCCTCCTGCTTCAGCCTCTTGAGTGGCTGGAATTAATGCATAAATTATGACACTAACAAGTATGAAAATAAGATCTTCACGAATGTGATAACCTCCAGACAGAAAACCACTCTCTGTTCTTCGCCTGCTCAGTACTGCTGACAGGACAGTAGTTGTTATTCAAGCCATACCAGCCTGGAAGACCCAGGACTTCGTCTTTTCGATATTAAAATTTTCATCCCTTGATCCATTACCACATTCCTTTCTTGCAGTGTCCAAGACACTCAGAGCTTAGGCTCCACTGTAATTAAACCTTTATGCAGATGAACTCCATGTTTTAAACATTTACTTGTTTCAAACTGGTTAGTTCTTATAACAAACTTGTTATATAGGTCATACTAATACCTATCTTTTATAGATGTTGATTCTCTTTTTCAACATAACTCTTTATTGATTCTTTGGGAATTTCACATCATATACCCCAATCCCACTCACCTCCCAGCCCAGTCCCTCCATGTCCTCTCCTCACCCCTTCAGCATACCCCCCAAAAGAATCCCCCTCCAAAATTAATTAAAAACAAAACAAAACAAAGCAAAAAAACAAACAACAACAACAACAAAAAATCCTGCCTTGTTCCTCTGTCTTTCCAACACCTCCTCATTCATCCTAGTGGCATCGGGAGCTGTGGTGTGTCACACAGTACACCCTTTTGTCCAGTCATCCCCACTATCAAAATGTTCATTGTAATGAACCATTGGTCTCATTCAAGGCCTCTGGCACATCATCACTGGACCTTCACTGAAACTCCTCTGGGATATCCTGCTGTTTCCCCAAGCGATGGAGATCCTTTGGCTATTGTTCGGCAGGACCACTCCCTTTGAGCACTCCAGCAGGTCATAGATGGTGAGCCAACTTAAGGCCCAGGATATGGGTCTAGGTGGTAGCTGAGCTGGTTGGTCCTGGCCACTGGGACCACCCCCCTCAGGAAAGGGATAGAGCCAGCTCTCTTAGGCCCATGCCATCAGGGCCAGCTGTCCCACATCCCTGGTGAGGAGTGGGGTTACCTCTCTCGAGTGCAGGTGCCAGCTCTCCTGCTTTAGTGTCCAGTGAAGGGGGATCTGGCTCAACACTAACCTCAGATTTCAACACCCACGTAGTAACACAGGATATGGACATCATCACCGACCTCAGCTTAGGAGAAACTTGGACCCAGACATGGGCCTAGACAGCAGCCTTGGGCCCAAACAACACCATGGCTCTGTGTGTCAGCATAGGCCACCCAGATCAACATGACTTTGGTGGAGGTATGGTCTCAGACACCAACATGACTGTAGGTTGTGTAGTCCACATGGGCATCCCTGTGGCTTTTGGTGGCACCATGGGCCATAAACATCAACACAGATGCCAGCTCTGGCAATGGTAGGATCAGAGACCCAGACATGATCCTCAACAGTAGCCTGGGCTAGGATGCCACCTAGGCCCCCGGTGGCAGTGCAGGCCACTCAGATTAGCGTGGCCCCAGTGGCAGCATGGCCCTTGGGCACCAAAATTGCCCCAGGTGTTGGCCCAGATTCCTGGCATTGGCATGGCCTTCAATGGTACCAGGAGCCATAGATATCACCCCAGACTCTGGATCCCATAGGGCCACGGACCCAGACACGGCCCTCAGCTGTAGTCTGGGCCCAGATGGTACTGTGACACTTTGTGGCAGTGCAGACCACTCAGGTCTATATGGCTCCAGCCACAGCATGACCCTCAGATCCCCACCCAGCCTCACATGGCAGCCCAGACCCTGGACATTTGTATGGTCTTCCCTGATATCAGAAGCAGTGGATATCAACCCAGACCCTGACTGATGTAGGGTCATAGACCCAGACATGACCTTACACCTTAGCAGGGGTTCTGATGTCACCACGGCCCTGGGTGGCAGCACGGGCCATTCAGATCAACATGACCCAAGCAGTGAGGCCCTGTGACACCAAGATAGTCATAGGTGGTGGCCCATACCCCAGGCATTCCGAGGCCTTGGAGGCAACATGGATGATGAACATCAACATAGACCCCCAGCTGTGGTAGGACCACGGACCCAGACATGGCCCCAGGCCCAGATTCACCCAGGTGGCAAGCGGGTCGCCAATCAGCCCATTTCTCATGGTTTTCACTTCTTCAGAACTGCTTCTTGCCACAGCACACACACCAATCCGCTCATGTTTCTCTTCTACTTCTCCACCATATACTTGCTCATTGTAATGGCATTTCTGCCTACCACCTTGTGGCATCTGTGGATAACTACAGAGAAATAGAGAGAGAGAACAAATTACGCATCTCTCGGAAGTCTAAAAAAGTCTATTTTGTGTTGAGATGAATGATATATTTATTCTGCGTTCCTTCCAGCCATCTAATCACTCTGGGACTATTCAACAGAGTGACAGTCACTGAGCATGGCCCTAAACTTCATATTGACAAGTGTAATTTACCTGCACTTTTCTTGTTTGATTAAATAGTAGCCAGTGGGTGGTAGTTTAGACCGCCATATATATATATATATATGAGTACATAGGAAGGCATGGCAGCATCATCTACTAAAGTCTGACTATTAATCATATTAATGCATTATTAAATTTCTGGTTTTAGGCTGCTTCGTTTGGTGCTGGATTGGAGAGCAAAGCTCCTGCTCTGAGGTATGAACAGGTAGCTATTGGGGGACGTAATAAAGCCATCCACTCACAGGTAACACAGTGTGTGAAGATATTTTTAAAGTAAACACTTGGAGATAGTTTTTCTATATTGTCTTGAGCTTTGGCCCTGAATACTACATAGTGGCCATTTGCTTAATAAGTATTTTGCCACGGTCAGCTTGGCAGAACATGTTTGTAATACCCACACACAGCAGTCTGCAATAAGAGGATCACTAGCCCAGGGCCAACCTGGGCTACCTAGATAGTTGTTTTGTCACAGCAAACATGCAATCCACAGAAAAACAATGACTAAATATTTTTGTCTATTTGATTGAGGGATGTCATTAAGAATCAACAATTTCTTTTGGAAAAAAAAAAAAGAAGAAGATTGTGATTAAGCAGGATGCAGGGCCCCATGCAGGCATTTACTGATAAGAGCTTTTCCACCATAAACTAGTTTTAGTTGGGTGATTTTTCTGATTTTATTTAGAAAATGTGTGTGTTTCCCACACATTATCATAACCCGTTTAGCAAAATTTGTTATTTAAATAATTTCAGTTATAAGTTCCAGTTTCTCCCTCTTCTGTAACTAGCATCAGAAGTACTGGAGCAGAAGGTCTCCAAATCAGGTCTCGGCCTAAACGTGACTATTTTCAAGGAAGATTATTTTTTCTTTATTAGTGATACTAGCTCACCAATGTAGAACATCTATGAAACCAAGTGAAAGGTAAATCTGAGAAATACTTTCATTTTGATAAATCCACAATGCTGGAACTTTCAAGTTTAAAATGTTCCTTAGGGCACCATAAGAAAACTGTCAGGAGACAAGTTTGAAAAGAATGTTATAGCATTTAGATGTTATAAATAAATTAAACAACATAGGTCATTGCATAAATGAACATTAACTCTTTCTATCAGGCTTGAAATTCTCATGACTTCCATCTCCCTGTCTGGTATTATGGAGTCTACACCCATTCCCAGAGCTCTTTTATCTTTTGTTTTCTGCAGAGCTACTCAGGCTGCAGGAGAGAGGTGAAGCAAAGGAGAGTCAATGGCGATGGGATGGAGGGCGTCCTCATGCCACCTCCATTTGCTGTCCACTTCAGAAAAGGAGCTTCTCCTTGCATGACTGACAGTCGGGCACCTTATATTATTCAAAAATAAAGCTACATCCAATTAAAGCAAGAAGGAAACGTTTAATGTGTAGCAAAGGAGGGCAAACGTTTTGAGGTGTAAATGCATTTCTCGTTCCCGATCCAGGAAGATGACTGAAGGAGGTAAGATCATTTGCTGTCCACGCCTTACAAGACGAGTTTGATGTCAGGATCCTCCAGTAGAAGGAAAGAACTGATTCTTGAATGTTGTCCTCTGACTTCCTCATGACTGCTGTGGTACCAACATGCTGCCTGCCAACTGCTAATAAAAAAGACAAGTATTTCTCCTTTCCTGGCAATTATAATAAGCTCAAAGCTATTTCCAATCCCAACCCACCCTGAACTGTGTCGTCTCCCATGTCTCTGCTTGCGGCCTACTTGAAGTGTGCTCTTGACTTGCAAAACTGTTGTGCCATATTCTCTTTCACATTAAATACTGAATTGACTTCCACAAAAAGTTTCAAATTAAGAGCCAGGTAACATCCAAATAGTCCACATTACTATGTGTCCTATGCTTAGTTAAAACATTCCAGGGCAAGGGTGTCTGTGAGCCAGGAAAGCTGTAAAAATAATGATCATATTTATTTTAATCTCCATGTCCTTCTTGGAGGCGAGAAGGAGCTGGAACACTTTGAGTACATATTTGTTAAACGGTTGACAGGATGATTGTTGGATATTTTCTGGGGCAGCAACTAATAAATCCCATGGAAAAGAACAAAGCCGAAGCCAAAATGTGCGAAGTATAAATATTCAAAAGTTTCAGAATGTCAAGTTGCTCAAACTTCTGAAGTGAGTTCTCGCCTGCTGACACTCCTGAGCATTTCTTCCCCTCTGTTCCTCGCAACTCCCAATTTCATATCATTTGCAAATTCAATTACCTGCTCTTTACTCCAGCCATGTGACCCATCTGACCTCCACTGACTTTCTGCTCCATTTCACCCTTGTGTCCCCACAGTCTTCTCAGAACAGAGGGATAAGTTGTGTAAACCTTATTCATGTCTCCTAAATCCTGTCGATTTTCTCTGCTGTGCTCAGAGAAGAAGTATTATGAGAGTGAATAGACATACAGTTTAAAACTTGAGTAAAATGTCTCCAGAATGATTGTTCCCACTCATTAGTATTTAATCTATGCAGAAATTCAGAAAATGTGTGCATAATTAATGATTTTATTTGCAGCATTTCTATATACATTTACTGCATATTATTATTGTTTACCAATGCCATGAGGGAACTTGATGTTATATGCTTATGGCATCAAATACATATCATGTATCTCAGCAAACACAGCAAAAATCAGTTTGTCTTGGAGTCTAATCTACATGTGTGGTTATAGGAACAAATATTATTATTAAATAAAGGATATTTATATATCAGTGTTGACCTTTCAATTAAACGAAAATGTCCAGAGTCAGCCATCTATCAATGGATATTTACACAGCAAATAATTATAGGGTAAAGAGATCATTTCAGGTATAAAATCAGAGGGCAAGTTAGAGAAACTTTACAAACAGAGTCACCAAGTAATCTGTGAGGACATGTAATTGCTATGTTTTTAACTGCCATTTACCAAGAAAAACTAAATTCTTTCAGTAAGATTTTGAAGTGACTTATAATTAAAGGCATTAGTATGATTTTTAATTTCTTATTGATTAGAGTTATGGAATCTCTAATAATATTTACATTCTTACTAAGCACATAAAATACCTTCAGAGTGTCTCAGCTCCATTGTTGGAAAGGGGAATATTTCCAAGTTGTCCAAAATATCACTTCAACTCATCTTGGTTTTGGCTCCAGAGACAATATTGCTTACCTTCCAATGCCCTAAAAATGTATTTATTACATATTACATATTCTAATATATAATATATATATAGTTCAAAAATGAATTAGGGGACTTATAGAGAATTGTCACAATATAACTAAGAATTTGGTTATTTGATGCAAAGATTTTTAAATAGAGCAAACCTTCAAATAAAAGTGTTTGAGTCTTGGCTCCTGACACTGGAACAAATCTCGAAAGAGAATGGCTTCTTCTTGTTCTCCTCATCTCGAGACTCACCGAAATAGTTACAGACCGCCGTTTAGTCTTCCCATTCTCTACTTTCTCAAGCTCTCATGCCAAAGAAGGTGCAGCTCACGACTGATTGCTATGAGTGTGATGATTAAAAATAACATTCAAGCAGCGCATTTGCTGGAGTCATTTGCTCAAGTTACCTCTCAGTTATGTATGTAATAATGGATGGTTGTTTATACCATCCCACTGTTAACTTAATTCCCATGGGGTTCGAATCCAGACTGGGTCTATCTATAATCCTGAAAGTTTATGAATCTCAATGAAGACAAATTCTCCAGAGAACTCACTCTATCAACAGGAGTTTTTATATTTGTTTGGCTGAGATGTTATTGAAATTGGATGAGGAATGTTAACAAACCTGGGCATCAAATTAAGACACATTCAACTCTGAGTCAAGCGAGCTAGTAAGCTGGGAGACAGAGAAGATATGAATCGTACAAGTAGAAATTGAAAACCCTTCAGTTCAACTCATATCTACTAAAGCTATCATTAAGTGATGACTAGATGTGTGTGTATGCGCATGTATGTATTTAAATAATGAAGCATTCAACTATTTGAGGAGGTAGAATTTTTAGTTAATAATTAAACCAAACGTAGATGGTGTTAGTAAATATACAAGCACAGACAATGAGAATTCTGTTACAAAATCCCCTGTTGTCAAGATTCCTAAGTCCACTGGCACTCCCAAGGGTTAAGACAAAATAATATTGAACATCAAAATGATAATTAAAAACAAATGTTTTCCTATCATCAAAGTTAATAACATTGAACATGTTCTGTATATCAGGAAAGTTCAAAGTGCTCCACATCTTTTCTCACATTACCTCCTTACGTAAAACTGGGAAGCTAAAACCTAGAGCTACAAGTCTCAGCTCTGGACACTCTGACACTGATGAGAGATAACCACCAAGGTGATGTCAGCTTCACCGGGATCACGGGCTTCAGTTACAGCTCTTCTTCCTCTTTCATTATTTTTCCTCGTGACAACAATCTGCAGAAAGTAAAGGTGTGTATGAATTTGCTTTCACATTCTAAATAAAGGGGGAAGGAAAGCACGCATTTTGTTATTAAAATACATACACAAAACACTGTAAAATATAAGAGACTCCCATTGTTTTTTTCTTCTTTGCTTAAATGCTTCTCATAAAATCGGTATTTCTTGGCAATAGAAATAATTTTTTCCTTTATGTCAGAGTCATCATGAAGTTCCCATTTGTGTTTGCAAGTTCTGTTTCCAACTTTCCACTCCAGTATTAATCCCTACAGCAAGAAAAAGGAAAAAAAAAGTAACAGAATTTGCATATTGTGCTTATGTAGTAGAGTAGCTGTCTAAGAAGCTTCAAGGGGTTAGAAATCATGAAAATGCACACACACACACACACACACACACACACACACACACACACACATTGTCACAGAATACTAATCCAACATATTTGTACCCTACTTTTATGTATTTCTCTGCTTTCAATTAAGATGCCTTATTAAACAGCATTCAAATATCTGAAAGCAAAGACAGAGCCTGACAGAATTTCAACAGGTTCTGTGCATTCATACTGCATGTCACCTCTTAATTAGCAACCAAAATGCAACGAACAGATTGTACAGTTTACCATCCTCGCTGAGCTCCTACACTTGCTATTTGTGCGTACACAGCATATTTAAAGAGACCCCCATCCAGCGGAATTTTCAGGCTAGCTTCATCCCTGCCACAGAACCACCAGCAACTAAATGCCACTTCATGGATGCCTTAGCCTGCAGCAGCAGCTGGCATTACCAAGCAGTTGAAAGGACATTTTAATCTCCTGTTTAATGCATTTTTCTCCACCTGGGATAAGAAGCCAAAATTGCTGTTAGCAAAAAATGCCTTAGTCATTAACTGAAAGTGCCTCTTTTAAAAGTGTTCCATTACTCCCCTACTGGGAAATTTCAGACTTTATTAGCATTTTTTGAATTTGTATTAGTTGTACCTGAGTGGTAAAATGCAATGGATGAACACTTAGCTATTTTCCATGGTTTTGCTGTTGGACTTTTCTTCTACAGGAGCAGGAAGAAAAAAGGAAGAGAAATGAAATGGGTCAATATATTTCATTCCAACTCATCTCTCTTGTCTTCAAGTCAATAGTCAAATAAATCCTCTAATTTTCTATTATTCTATGCCTGCCTGCAAAAAAAAAAAAATAGATCCAAGGATTGAAGGACTGTCTTTTACCTAAAGGCAACAGAGAAGGTATAAAATGTTCCTGAAATGCAAGCCCTGTGTGTTTAAATCTCACACACGCTGAGCTGGTGCTGTGCCCTGGTGGCCAGACTGCAGGAAAATAGGAGCTGTACCACCTATGCACATGCTGCTAGTGAGTAGGCTGATGTGTTATTTCGGAAGCAGAGACCTAACACCAAAACATTTAGAGCATTTGAACAGAGATTTGAATCAAACGTAATCTACGCAGTAATTTGTTCACATTTGTGTTTTGTTTTGTGTCTACCAAACACTCAGCTAAACTTTCAAAGTCTTCAGAAATAACAGGTAATCCTGACAGAGCTGCTCTTTGTCTGTTTAGTTTCTGTAAGGACTGAACTTGTTAGTCATAGGCTAGAACAGCTGAATATATAAGTGTACTTTAGTCACTGGTTTTCTATATTGGAAATATATTTGAATTCTCTACTAAAATCCTTGACTGCGAACAAAGACTCAAAAGGAAAAACAGAAACTCAGCATGTATTTGAAAATACCTTAGCCAATATTTTTTTCCTTGCTTTAAGATCATCTCAAACAACTCATCTTACATAACTGCCCCAGAGACCTTTCTTCCTGCAAATTTGGTTTCCAATATTCCCTAATTTGGTAACAGAGCAAGCAAACTCCCTTTGATATGCAGAAAAGTTGACTTCTTTAAGGTGTGAATGAAAGTGAACTCCATTGCCAAATGTTAGAGGCAGCAGAGATGAGAAACAGACACTGGATTTAATGAGGATTAAAGCTAACAGTGAGATACAGTTTCCAAGTACATGGAGGCCTGTATTATAGAACACACAAGAGATATAACGGTAAGAGAAATGACTGAGTATTTTCTAAAAATTTCACTGTGTTATTTAAATACAAAAAAAAATCTTAACTGAAACTATACTGAAAGTCGGGAAATAATAACGGCTTGACATAATTATTCTACACCAATAAACTGTATCCTTTTTATAACTCTGTCTGCTCTATGACTGAGCAAGAAGCTCATATGTGACAGGTCAATTCAAATGGCCAGTTTCGCTTAGTTATTAGAGTCTGCAAGGAGGAAGGGAGAGAGGAAGGAGGGAGGGGAAGAGAAGAGGGACAGAAAGAAAATGCAATGCGAATCAATTCTTCTGAGGTGTCAATCTCCCCAGAACAGTTCTCCAAGTGAGTCATCAGCAACCCGACTACATCTGTTATGCAATATGGATTCATTGTGCATTATTCAAAATTGTAATAGAGATTTTTAGAGTATCCAATTATAACTTCTCTTTTATAATTTAATTGAAAAGTTTCCATAGTTAGAAGACCACAAACACATTGTGGCCTTTGAAGTAGAAGTCAATGGAATACTTTTCCTAGCATCAAAATGAACTCTCAAATTCTACTTCCAACCACATGGGTGTTTCTGAAATTTTAACTCAAGAATTCCTCCACAGAATTGGACCATTTTGAGAACTCATCATGTTTTTAAAATGTCCTTTGTCAATTATTCAATATTAGTAATGTGACAAAACATTATTTCAAGAAAAATTTAATATTTATATTGTCAATATAGGGAATATTTTATTATAAAAGATTCAATTTCATATTCTGATAAGGTGCAGGGAATATAAAGATTTCTACAGCACACAACTTTAAAAGATTACTAATACTTATACTCTTTATTGATATTAAGAAATCTTTATTTTAAACTAATTTATGAAAACTAGCATGTCATATTTGACTTGAGACTTAAAATCTGTCAGCCCATAGACTGAAATACAACTTTTCAAAAAGAGTAGACAAAATTTTAGCGAAACTAATATTTTGAATTTTCATTAAAAACCTGACACTTTATAAACCAGTGTCCACAAATGCCATGCCATGGATATTGAGAATCTTTGTTTTAATAGATAAGACACAAATCAGATATTTGTACCACATTTTTCTTCTGACATCAGCTTTCTCAGTACTAGAAATAATTATTGATATGTAAATTCATTCTGTGATCAGATGATAGTGACTAAAGACCATGACAGATTTTAGCATTATAATGTATGAATTTATCATTAGTATATCATGCTTGTTACATGTGGTAATTTGAAGAAGAATGGTCTCATAGGCATATATGTTTGAATCCTTGGTCCACAGTTGGTGGAACCGTTTGGCAGGATCAAGAGGTGTGGCCTTTTTTGGAGGAGGTGCATCACAATAGGTGAGTTTGGAGAGTTCCAATTCTGTGCCACGTCCAGATACCTCCCTCAGCCTCAGGCTTCTAGACTGAGCTGCTGTCCCTCAGCCTCTGATCCGGTGTGCATCTGCCATACTGTCTGTCATGATGGACATGGGCTCTAATATTCTAGAACAACAAGCCCTAAATAAAATGCTTTATTTGATAAGTGGCCTTGGTCATGGTGTTTTGTCACAGCAATGGGAAAGTAACTAAGGCATGCTGTTTCCAGCCTTTTATCTGTATGGCATTGTATATTAATGGGACAAGGGGAAATACCATATGACTAAGAACATCATTTGGAATTATATAGTGTCCATCATCCATTTGACATGTTTTTCA
The DNA here is from genome assembly GCA_902168425.1 of Peromyscus attwateri. Taxonomy (NCBI): domain Eukaryota; kingdom Metazoa; phylum Chordata; class Mammalia; order Rodentia; family Cricetidae; genus Peromyscus; species Peromyscus attwateri. The sequence continues at coordinate 8,896 of CABHPP010117384.1, read as the reverse complement.
TTGCTAAATATATTAAATGACTGAATCACAGAAATTGCATACCACTCTGTTTTTACTTCCAAGGAATGGTTCAGGCCACATCATTTTGAAAGTAGAAATATTAATTAATACTTACCAATTTAAAGATTAAGTGGTGGCCAGGGACATGGCTCTGCAGATATATTGCTGCTGAGGCTGGTTACCTGAGTTAAATCCAAAGAGAACACACACATACACACACACACACACACACAAATATGAACACATAAATAACACAATACATTTTAAAAATAATTATATACTTCAAATGTAATCAAGCATTTGCTATATCATTAAACATACAATGCCACACATGAATGTTTTGAAGAGGGTGACTGTTTTGAAGAGGGATAAACATTCAAATTCAAGTAAACATACAATTAAATTTGGGGTCATGAAGATATAGCAGATGAAGTCTTAAGTTTCAGGATTTTGGTCATGCTGGGACCCCCTGAGACTGTGTTAATAAAGTTAACCTTGAATCATAGGGCAGAACCAGTGACTAGCTGACAAGATTTAACCACAGAGAGATATGGAGGACCCAGGAATGCGGATAGAGAGATGCACAGGAAGAAGAGAGTGAATTTGAGATTCATGGTCTTTTTGGTCTGGGAAGTGTGGAAGGAAGTTCAGTTGGTGGCTTCTCCCCTGCTTCTTCAATCTATATTGTTTTCACCCCAATATATGACTCCCATGTCTTTATTGGTAAACAGAATGACAAGAATTAGTTAAAACCTACATATCGCCACCACAAAAGAACGGGGCTGAGGGATGGAAGCTCCTCCAGGCTATAGCCTGAGGGGCCAGTGGGGTGTTGACTGTAGGCCATGGCGCCACAGGCAGTTAAAATATCAGTAGATTTGTGTGCAGCTGTTAAACAAAAAGAAAACCGATGGTCTTATGTCAGTCAGTTTTGGGTAAAACATTTTGGTGTTTGACAAACCCTATTTTAAAGAAAATCATAAATGATAGATCTAAAATTATTATAAAATATTGAAAATCTTTGTGTTTTCTTCCTTTCAAATGTTATTTGTTGGGTTGTGTATATATGCTGGGAAATGTGTATTCTATGGTATATTTCTTACAACTCACAGAAAATAATGATCTTTATATTTGAGAAAGAGAAAACTATGGTATCAGATAGACAGGGTAGGCTCTGAAGAGTAAAAGTTTATGCTTCTTTTCTTCTTGTCACAGGTAAGCTTGTGTGATATGCATGCTTCTACAAATGTTTGCATTGCTTGAGACGTGTATGTGAGTGTGTGGATGTCCAGGCCCAGTACTACTCAGGAATCTCCCTCGCTTCCTCATACCTTAGACTTTTAAGGCAGATTCTCCTCAGTTAAACCTAAAACTTGCTGATGTGGCTTATTCTCTTAACCAGCTTGATTGTGGCATCTCTACTTTTTGCCTTCCAGGACTGGATTAGAGTCAGGCTACCATACCTACCTAACATGAAGGTTGGTTGTGGGATCCTAACTATGGCTCTCTCCTTGCTCAACAAGTGATTTAACCACTGAACCATACCTCCAAGCCAGGTTGTTGAGTGTGAACTACTTTAGATTTTATGGGGTTTTTTTTCCATTTTAAAATAATATTGGCTCTTGTCAATAGAAATTTCAATTAATCTTCTCATTACTCTTCTCTTCCTCGACATTTAGACCTGAATTTTAAAGTCAACTATCAAAGGTAGATACAAGAGGCCACTAAGAAATTTTTTTTTCTACAACCTAATGTATTTCCTAGAGTGACATTGCTGTCCAAATGGGAGGACCTGATTTAGTCTTTGAAACATTTCACCCCAAACATGGTGTATTAGTTACTGTTCTGTTTCTGAGATAAAATAGCATAAACAAAATCCTAAAGAAGAATTTGTTTGGGCTTCCAATTCCAGAGGGTTAAAGACGTCATGACGGAAAGCCTGGCATAGTGATAGGAAGGAAACCTTCCGATCATATTTCATTTGCACACATGACGCAGAGAAATCAAGCAGGAAGGGGGTCTCAGCTATATACTCTCAAACCCTGACTCCAGTAACTTGCTTCATTCAGAAAGACTCTGCCTCCTCAAGATTCCATAACTTCCTCAAATAGTTCCACCCACCTGGGCTGGAGGCCAAGTGTGCAAATATGTGAGCTTGTGGGGCCAGTTCTCGTTCAAACCATTCTGCAGTTCATGGGACTCTCTAAGTCATTACTGAGGGCAAAACAGAAAAGTTATCTGAAATACCTAAAAGAACATTAGTGAAACAGCTAAACAATCTCCACCGGAACTTAGGACCTTGAATGCGAACCCCAATAAAGTAAAATGTCCTGGTGGTAGAAACGGAAGAATCACAAAATTTAGAACAGATGTGAGGAGTCTCACCGGATGCCCTGTGCATGACAAACTCACTGGGTATAAGTTGTTCTGCCAAAGAGTCTACAAAATTCATTCATTTAGTTTCTGACGATAACCTCACTATTAGGGTACTTGTCTAGCACACACAGGGGCCTGGGTTCAATCTCAAGCACTACATAAAACCAGGTGTCACACTATTATTAAGGAGATTTGAACAAACATCTATTTATTCAAAATAGGGAATGAATGGCAAACGAAGTTGGATAGTACTAGACTTGAACTTGATTAGCCAATGTGCTTTACTAAGATTATTTACAGCCAAACAGGAACAGAAGTTACCTACAGGAGCAGAAATGACTCAAAAATAGCTTAATCACCAAAAACCCATCCCAGCATGGTTAACAGCTCAGGTAAACTGGATTCCCAGAGCACAATGAGAAAACTACAAGAAGCTCACCAGGTTGAAGACTGTCCTTTCTAGGTTGTTCAGTTGATCTGAGTTTCTTCCAGGCCGTTTGGCTGGTCCTGTGTTCTTTCCCAAAGCTCAGCTTTGTTACAGAGTATCTCTTAAAAGGACAATTCCTACTGATAACATACGTTTGTGGACAGTGGGACCTAGCAAATCTGGTCAGTTTCAGGGACTTTCTGAAACCTTTGAATTGTTTACTTTCTGAATTTAAGGAACTTCCCTGTAGGATGGAAAGTTTTGCCTCCTCTTAGAACATCCCTATTTCTTAAGGAGCTTCCTTCTAAAACCGAGGAGTTCTCTCATGGAGGAAATGCTATACAACAGAAGCATGTATCTATAATCCCAACACTCAGGAAGTAGACACAAGAGAATCAGAAATTCAAGGGTATCCTCAGCTTCATAGTGAGTTTAAGTTTAAGGATAGTCTGGGGAAAGTGTCTCACTTTTATCTTGTAAACCTGTGACTTATAATAACCAAGAGATTATTGCTCTTGTTTCATAGATAAAGATCTCAACAAATAAGTACATTGTCTAAAGAAACAGCAAGTATATACACATTTCTTCAACCCTACAGAATCTGAGTCTAAATGCATGCCTGCCCAAAATCTTCATTATAATTTTCTACTACTTGAGATTTGGTAAAATAGCTGCCACACTTCCCAAAGATAGAATCATTGGGAATATTTATTTCTAATGACAAATAATGGTGATTTTCTAAATAATTCTATGAGGAAACACCCAGAGAAATGTCTATATTTGATATCAAATATCTTGGTATCAGGAATAACTTATATCAATGTTACCAATAGACTTCCTTTTTGATGTTATTTTTTTATTATTTTCAATCCCTTGGAAAATATGTTTTATAATTTACTGATTATTGTAATTTAAGATCTTAAATTTAGCCGGGCAGTGGTGGTGGTGGTGGTAGTGGTGGTGGTGGTGGTGGTGGTGGTGGTGCACACCTTTAATCCCAGCACTCAGGAGGCAGAGCCAGGTGGATCTCTGAGTTCAAGGCCAGCCTGGTCTACAGAGCAAGATCCAGGACAGGCACCAAAACTACACAGAGAAACCCTAAAAAAAAAAATCTTAAATTTAAGATAAAAGATGTAGTTAAAATGCCAATTCAATCTAATCAGTTTTATTAAATAAAAGTAATTCTATAGCCTTTGGAGAAAAATTGTGGTTGAGAAATTCCACATATTATTAAAGAAAATAAATTAAAAGTCAAGATAAAAAAATCTAGTAAAAATGGCCAAGGAAAATTATATAGTTAGCAAGAACATTTTAACACTAGAAATAATGGTAAATGTCAATGTAAAAAGAGTCCAATAATTTTAAGAGGCTTATAAGACTCTGTATTCTTCTTATCCCTACTCTGAGAACATTGCTAAATTAGATGCCAGGCTCTTTCTTCTTGCTTTCTCTATTCCTTTACCAAAGCACATTTTTAAAAATTCATTATAAATATTACTTCCAAGGTAATAGCACAATAGTAGTCCGACTCACTAAAGATGGCTTTGTTTTTTTATGAAACTCCCTTCAGTGCTTTAGTCACATAATTAAAAGGGGTGGGAAGCAGTCCAGCTAAAAGAGGGGTTCAAAACAATACCCAGCAAGGTACGTGCAGAACCTATTACCGTCTCCTGAAACGACAGAATATTGTTCAGGTAGAGCAGAAAGAGCCAAGTCCTGGCTGTCCTGCCTCTTGACAGAGGAAATAAATCACCCTACACACTGGAGGATACCTTTCCAGACTGCACGCTGGGAACTTCATTACACAAGCTGGGCCACATATTACTATGCATACCGCTGCTGATTGGACATAGAAACACATCCACAACCCAGTTCTGGGATTGTCTTATCACGGAGATAGCCATTTTTTTTTCCATAGACAAATCCAAGCTTGAAAAGGACAAAGAAAATTGTCTTGGATGCCCAGAAGCCCTTAACCATTAGCGAAACAGGCTCTTTATTTGTAATTTATCTCACTTGCCTTAACTCTTTCTCCTGACGTAGACAGTATAGTTATCACACTATCTCATTTGATTCAAATGTGATTGTGATACAACGTATACCTTCTTGCTACTGGTCTCCACTTCATTGGAAGAGGGTATTTTCCCACAGAAGAATTTTCAGTTCTTTCTTCCTTCTAATTGGTAATCTTTTAGTTCATTCATAAAAGACAAATTTTATTTACTTGGTTTTGGTGATACTCTATGAATGTCTCATTGGGTTTGATCTAATTTGGACCTAGTGTTCCTAATGAAAGAAAAAATGGCAAAGCAACACTTAGCATCTTCGGGCTGGAAGCATAGTGTCAGTTCTGAAGGGAGCAACATACAATTAATGAACCAAAGGAGATCAAATTAATGAACATAACCATTAGCAAGCTTCCTGGTGTTTGAGAACACTAACGTAGTTTTACATGTAGAGCCTTCATATTTTAGTCTTTTCTAGGGGAATATCATGTGGTAAAATATTTTTGGAACTCTTGTTTTGATTAAAGAATACTGTCCATTAAAAAGCTCAAGTAATCTCCTCATGACACTCCAAAGAACTACAAAATTGGGAAAAGCAGGTACTTCTTTGAACGCCAAGTGAAATAAAATTTATGAAGAAAATAAAACACCTGTAGCTTCTATGATCAAAGCTGCCAGTACTCAGAAACAAAGGTCCCTTTTCATACCATTTGATGGTTTGTAAACATTGCTTGTGGGAAAATAATTTATATTCAGTGTACTGCTGCTTTTTGACTAGCTTGATTTGTCATTATTTTATATAAAAATATTTTCACATTAAGTGCGTGTGTGCGTGTGTGTGTGTGTGTGTGTGTGTGTGTGTGTGTGTGTATGTGTTGGAGGAGGGACACACGTTTCACGGCTGACCATTCTGCAGGAGTTGGCTCTGACCTTCCACCACCGTGTATTCTGAGCATTAGACCCAGATCTTTGAACTTGGCAACGACCACCTTTACCCACTGAGCCATCTCACTGGCACATAAAATGCCTTTTTGATCTAGGTTTTTGAATTTTTAGAGGGGGGGTTCCCATTTCAAATATACTGCAACTTTGATTCCTGTCATGGAACCCCTCGTCTAATAAATGCTCCCAAATCTGTGAGAATGCAACCCTAAGTGATATCACCAGAGTGGCAGCTGCCATGTGATGCATGTGTGCAGTCAAAGTTTTCAAATTTAGGGTAGAAAAGCGGATTGACACTTTACTAAATATGAGCATTATATAGATTCTGTTGATTGGCAGTTGAAGTCTGAATTTATTGATTTTGGCATTCACTTTGATTTTGTGAGTGTGTATGCATTCTTAATTCCCAGAAACCACGGAGAAAAAAACCCCACAATTTAATACAAACTTTTCCCTCAAAATATTAGTGTTTCTTGTGTCTCATTCTGTGATGTTAAAAATGTTAGGAAGAAAGCAGCTTCCAACAAATTTAGTAATAGAGAAAAATGGAGTAGGAGACATTGAACATTTAAAAATTTGCCCACCATCAATAAAATGCAAGTACTTTGTCCTATACTTTGAAAAATCAGTATTACTTTTTTATTTTATAAATAAACAAATTCTAGTATATAAATTAGTGTTATGAATCACAGTTTCATAACCTCAATATGTGTGAAATGCTTAAAATATCACATAATACTTGAACAGGTTGTGGTGCATGCCTGTAATTCCCAAACTTAGGAGGAGGAGGCAGGAAGATCAGTCCAGGTTGTTCTTAGGTAGATGGTCAATATTCATGGCATGTAAGAAACCTTGTGAATAAACAGTATTTAGGTAAAACACCTAAACTCAAGTTCAAATTCTTTTTCCATAGTTGGCCTGCCCTACTTGGCTGTATCTGCTTATATTCACCAGTGTCTTGTTATAACTAACTGAACTAGTTGTCCAGGCATGCCAACTTATGCTTGAAAATAGAATATATAATCTGTTTATTCAGAGCTTTCGTATATTACTAAAATATAGATTTAAATTTATTTTAGGGAACGTGATAATGTTATTCTTTGTCCATTGTCATCTGGCAGTTAGTTAATTTCATCTATCTGGGTTTTCAGAGGCAGCTAGCACAATTCTTAAAGGTATGCAGATGTTACCAGCAGTGCTAGAGAAGCCGTAAACACAGTGCACTTTTCAGAGGACCTCCAAAATATCAGCTGCTCCTAGACTCTTCTCTGAATGCTACATGGCTCCATCTTCATAGTTGGGACAAATTACATTACTTAATTTTTTTAGGTTACAATAACAGAAGATCCTGACTGGGAAACTTAAATAAGATAAATGTATTTGTTTGTCATATAGGGCCAGAAGTCCAATATGATTACCAGCATGACAAGGTATCTGTCAGCATCATTGTCCTGGTTTTCAGATGGCCATCTCTTAGGCAGCCTCATGTGCTGGAGAAAGAGTACTCTTTTGTTTTTCTTATGCGGGTACCAATACCAGCATGTCGCCCCATACCTATGAACTCACCTATGTCTAAGCACCTTCTGAAGACACTTTCTCCAAATATGATCACAAAGACAGTCATTAGAAGTTAACCTATGAAGACTATGGGAGATACAGCTCTTAGCTGTAACAACATTCTGTTTGGAATTAAATTCATGTCTATTGATTCTTCAAAAGAGAAATTAAGATATATTCAGTCTTTCTCAGTGGAAACTGTAGAGATTAGCCTAGGTGTTTTCAAATGAATTACTAACTCAAGAACCTAAAGTGTGCAAAAGATGTATCATAAATTTTGTCCTTGAAGACCAGTCCTGAAATTGCCTAGTGAAAATTCTACTGGTAGAAACTACTGAATCATATTCACTGGCTATGAAAATAAGCATAGTGCACACACATGCAGTAACCCTGTTCTGAGGATTATGGAATAGGAAAACCACTGATAGCTACCATTAGTGCTTGTAAGACAACATTTGGCTCTCACCAGACCTTTTTAAAGCTATTTCTGACAAATATTTCTCCCATCTATACTGTTATTTATTCAATAGTGTTGACTGAAAAGATATATTCAATAATAACCAGTGAACTAAAGTGTTGATTTCAGGGAACTGCCTTCTGAAAGTTCTGACTAGGTAGACTTATTTTAGCAAATAAATATCATTAAGGAGGCTATAATGCCAATACCTAGCTGTGAATTCTTTCTTGATGGAAACATCAGTTTTTTTCCCAAGTATATTACTTGGAAATCATTCAATATTTTTCAAGGCTCCTTTTATTCCAATTTTGATCTAGGTGATCAAAAATGCCTTAGTATAAATGATTTACCCTTTGTACTTTAGAAAAGAATCTTGGAAAGAATCATAGTTCACCTGTGTTGCCTTGTTTAATACAAGGACAGATAAGCAACCCTTAGGCAGTTTAGATTTTCACAGAACAACTAAAGCAAAGCAATAAAGTATCTCTTCTGACTTGGGACCCAAGGAAGAGTTAATGAAATATGTGCTATTTCAGGTAATTAACAAGTGTTATTAGTTACCAATCATCAAATGGAATCTAAGCAGAGGCTGTTACAGAACAAAACTGAAAATCAGGAAGGTATCAGTATCTTCAGGAAATCCTGAGCACTTCTGATGACATATCACATCAATAGGGTACTATCTAATAGTTGAATGAGTATAACCTGGAGAGGTTGTTACAGAATAGACGAAACAGTGAACCAAGACCAATATTTGGCACTGGGGACAGATACATAATATGAAGCCAGTAGATGAATCTGGCAGTTATGCAGGATATTTGGGGGTGAGGAGACTGAAGGTCAAGAGCTTACTGCTATGATCCAGAAAAGATGCAGCAGGGACTTCCTTAGAGTGGTGCTCACTGTAGCAACACTAATAATACCTAAAAGAAAACAGGAGCCACACGTGCAGATCTTCCACAACAGAACAGTCTTTGCATGTTCTCCTGCAGTAACATTTATAAGCAACTCTTTGAAAAAAATGTGTGTGATATCTTCATCCTCATTTTACAAACAAGGAACTAACTGAAGATTATATGACAGAATCAAAGTTTATACACATCACTCGCTTCTTCTAATTCTTAGCTTTTA
>CABHPP010117383.1:0-26550 GCA_902168425.1 Peromyscus attwateri | reverse complement strand
TGTGTGTGTGTGTGTGTGTGTGTGTGTGTGTGTGTGTGTGTGTGTGTTCATGAAAGGGTAAACAAAATGTAGCACTCAGGAAATTGACCAATAATACAATTACCTATGAAGAGTTTTGATTTGAAAACTGCTCAACTTCCAGTAAGAATGACATGAATTCATGGTACATCAGTTTCTCCTTTAGATTCAATCCCTTTTTTCAGTGTCCAGGTAAAAACATTGAGTTTCTCCTAAGATATGAGGAACAGCGTCCAGGATCTTCTTTTATCAAAGTAGGTGAGTGACTCTTTCCAACTGAAGCACTAAGGAATGACTGGAACCAGCACAACTAATTATTTACATAGAGGTGTGTTCCAGAAGTTGCAGAGTAGGACTAATTCCATGTACCTGCAGTCTTTGTTGTAGGTGGAACTGGCTTCTTTGGCTAAGAATTTATTAATATAAAAAATTCATGTAGGACTGAACACAAACCAATCCTTGATTCTATACATGGTACCCATCCTAGCATAAAAATATGTTCAGAAAATAATGAATTATTTTGTCCCTTGATGTTTACTTTAATTTCTGCCCAAAGATTGACTAATCAAAAAACTAGATATACAGGGGCCACTATGGGGGGTCATTATTAAAATAGGAAAAGCACACATAAAATAGATCTAAATATTAATGGTTTCTCTCTGTTGCTATAATTCATAAAAAGTAAAATGTCTTTAAGAGTGTCAATGCTATAAAATGTAGGTATTCTACGCCTATGTACATGTCATGTATGTCAAAGGGGAGGCAATGCAAATTATTATAAAAGGATTATGGAAAAATTAGTAAGGTAATTTCTTGTCTCAACACTCAGGAGACTGAGGTTCAGTGACGGTTTCAGGTCTGCTTGGATTACATAGCTAACTTATCCTTAATAAATAAATAAATAAATAGATAGATAAATAAATAAATAAATAAATGTATTAATCAGTCAAATAACTAAAGAAATTGAATAAAATAGTTATACTCTACTAATTATTCTGTTTCACTAAAGAGATATCATCATAAGTGTATTCCTTATTTGAATCCAGGATGATGAGTCAACTCTACACGAAATTTCTGTACATGTTATATAAGTATTTGCTCTGTACTATTTTCCCAAGAAAATAGTTTTGCAAAGCAAAACAACCATGGAGCGCCGAGCATCCTTCTTTTGGGGAGAGAGAGCCATCTTAAGTGTCTAGGGTGCTGGAACCCTAGTTATTGCTTAAGAGGGGATGAAGGACAGACACACAGCAACAGAGACAATGAACCTTGGATCAAGTGGAGCTCACTGACTGCTACCACTTCTGGTAGCTGTCAGCTCAGCATGTTCATTAGGTGCAGCACAGGGAGAGTTAGTCACAGTAGTTGTCTCTGAAGGTCAGCTGTCTCAAACTATAAAAGTCCCCGGCCAAGAAGAGGCAGCTGCAGTTTCCCGTCTATGCAAGCACTCATGGTTTGTAAGCACTCAGATTTGAACCCCTGAAGAAAGTACTGCCTTCCCTCTAGAATTGGCCAATATGTATAATGGCTTTTACAATTTACCATAGGCCAGTTGTTCTGTGGTCCTTGATAGGCCTTGCCTATGTCAAAATACACGTAAGCTCATGACTTCACTCATTCAGTTTCCTCCACTCCTTTCAGAAAATAGACATTATATTAGATAATAAAGATAATTTATCTTCAGTTAGATTAAAATTAAACAGGTTGACTAAAAGACTTTTTCAAAGTACTAGGCACTCTAAGCTCTGGCACTTCAGCTGTGGCTCCAATATACACTACCTCCTTATCACTCATGATGTCTTAGGAAGGCATTGATTCCCTTATATCTATGTAGAAGTCTCGTGTGTTCTTCTAAAAGCTATGAGATTGAAACAATATCAGTTCAGAAGTAAAGATCTTCATAACTTCACACTGAATTCTTCCCTTTCCTCACCCCAAGCTTTCCAACATAACTGATCTTTTTTAAATCCATGGCCTCCTCTTTAATTAAGTGTTGTTAAACATATGTTCTGTATACATAAGTACAGCCTACTCAGACTGTGTAATGTGACTTACATATTTGTTTATGTTTTCATTAACATAATGCCCATTTAGTATTGAATAACCAAGCAGTGTGCTCTTTCCTGGGGAAAAAAATATTTCTCCCACTCTCAGAATCCTCAGTTGCTGAGAGTACTTTGTATAAGGTTGAGGATCCCAGGACCTTCCCTCATCCACATAATTATATATAATACAACTCTGGCACATATGGCTCAGGGATCAATACATTGTAACATTGGCAACTGAAAATACAAAAATGATAAGAGAATTCTAGAATAATTTAATTTCTAAATATTAGAAGGTATACATGAGTAAATACAAAGATCTCAAATGGAACTAAAAAACAAATACAATAAAAACTAATGAAAAATTTTACATATTGTTCACATCCGGAGAGACAAGGAAACCCCTTAAAGAGTTGAATGAGTATATTTACCTCACTGTAAGTCCTCTTAAGCTTCCCAAACTATTTGGACCTACAATTTATCATTAAATGTAGTTCTGTACATGTATATAGAGTGTTTCATAAAGTACATATTACTTTTTAAATAAACAAAAAGAAAAGCAAGTGACTTTGAATTTTTGAATATCTTGAAGAACAAGGAAAGCCTAGAGATTATTACCTTACAGTGATATCAGTTTCTTGAAGTGTTCGGTGTTTCTGTCTCATGAAGAAAACGTTGCTCCCTGTAGATGAATGGGTGTACAGACGCTCTCTTAGACATGCAAGAGAGGCAGAAGTCGGGATATATTCGCTAGGATTTTGGTAAAGAAAGGGGTGGATGAAAAGGGAGTCCTTGATATTGGACATGAGAAGTCCAAGGGTATTAAGGGGATAAAATAATTATAAGACAAAAATTATCATATAAATACATGAAAGAGAAAATGTTCAACAGAAGTGACTAAGGAAAAAAAACAACTGAAAGTGCACTTTTGTGAGGTGGGGGATAGGAAAGAAGCTGGAGAGATGGCTCCGCAGATAAGTCCACTTGCTCTTTCACCTGGGTTCAGTTCCCAGAACTGACGTAGCGGCTCACTACTGCCTGTAACTATAGTTCCAGAGGATCTGACATGTCTTCTGGACTCACGCACACACATGGTGCATAGAGACCTACTTAAAAATCTACATGTACACATAAAAATAAGATTATTTATAGAAATCAAAGTGCACCCTTTTTTCAATATTTTAAAGATTTGTGTATGGACGTGGACTAAGATGAGTGAAATGAAAGGTCATAAGGAAATAGCATTGCTGTGATGGGAGAGTTGTCTCATGGATAATGAATTTAAGCACAGCAATGCAAACACTTGAACTGAATGCATCCATAACCAAAAATGGTGCCCAAATCACTAGTACACGTAAAAGTGAGTTCTCATTTCATGAATCAAAATGAGAAAAGCAGAAGCTACTGTGAAACTGAGAAACTGTTTCCTCCATAGATACATGTGGATGATTTCAAAATAATGTGCAAACTGATAATAGTATATATTTAAAAATACATACTTATGACACAGTTCTGTAGCCGGAAGTTTTCTTGTGTCCTGTCCAGCTCACAGCAGCTTATAAAATGATCACTCAGAGGCTGCATATTAATTACAAACTGTTTGGTCTATGGCTCAGGCTTCTTGCTAGCTAGCTCTTTCATCTTAAATTAACCCATTTCTATTAATCTATGTTTTGACACGTAGCTTCGTGGCATTACCTGTGTCCCATTACGTCTTGCTCCCTGGACAGTGCTCAGCCTCTCCTCTGACTCTGCATTATTCTCCTTGTCTTCTGCTTAGATTCCCCTCTTGGCTCTATTCTGCCTTGCCATAGGCTATAGCAGCTTCTTTGTTAACCAGTGGTAGCAACACACGTTCACAGCACACAGAAAGACCATCCCACAGCACTTCCCCTTTTAAAAAGACCATCCCATAGCACAGTTCAGATAAGGGAAACTGTCAGCAGATAAATAGAACTCAAGAGATTGTTTTCCAAAAAAATGAAATCATAAATACATGATTATAATCAAAATGGTTCTGATTTTATAGAAATTTTACAAAAGTCCACTGGTACAATTTTGCTTGTTGTTAAAATTTGGAACTGTTTTATTCTCTGTATCTGTGGGTTTAACAATTAAGAGATTTAAATATCCCAATATCTTTATATTATTAATTGTCCTGTCCCTTACCCTCAAGACTTGGCTTCTGTCCAGAATCAAAGTCCAGATGTCTGCACAGCAGGTAGCCTATATGACCCAGTTTGGGTCTGGTGTGGCACCAGCTGTTAAAATATTTTGACAATCACCCCGGTGTATACCTGCATTTCCATACAAAATGTCATGTGCATATATCTTAATATAAAAAACATAATCCTAGCAATTACCTTCTACTCTCCCTTAGCATTTTCACTATGACCACTGTTCCATCGAATCAAGAATTTGAATTGCCTTATCCTCTCATTTGAGCGTGTGTGACCTTCCTTCCTTCCTTTCACTTTACTTAGTAAGGCATGAAACTAAAACGTTTTCATCTCTGCTGTTATATTTTGAGCTTTTGCTTTTGCTTCACTTGTTATTTTTATTAATCATAAAGTGTCAATATTTCCATGGCCTGCCACCTCTCATGTTATCAACCTCAGATTCCTTCTTGCTTACCTGTCCTGTGCTGTGGGGATGCAGATCCCAGAGCAGGAGCTAAGATGCTGGATAGTGCAGGACACAGAAATCACAGCTCCACTAAGGGAATGCTGTTTTCCTTGACAATACCCAAACAATGCTATTTATCTGAGCTGATCCTATTTTTCCATGGTGCCCAAGCTGCCCAGGATCTTTTTAATGCCCTTCGAACTAGGCAAGATGTTGGTCTTTTAGCCGGCTGGCATCTAGACAAAAGATTTGTCAATACTGTTAGCCTCCTCTCACCTACTTATTCTTGATTTCACCCAATTTGGGAGTCAGTCTTCTGCCCTTAATGTACTTTAATGTTTACACAAACAATCACCCAGAGCCCACATTTGATCATTTCTCGTCTTATCTGATGGGCTCTGTGTTTGTGTACTCCTCAAACTGTTCCCTCTACGACCAACTTTACTCAGAGTCTACATTCAAAGGAGTCCTTGGGTGATCATTGATGGCTGACCTTCAAAACTTCACAAAATTAAATCTGACCCTCTTTCTTTGCAATATTGTTTACTCTTGGAATTTCTTTTTTCTTCTTCCTTTTTAAATTTTTTTTCTAAGTTGACCCTATGTGTTGAGGCAGGAATCACAAACAAGAGTGACCATATAGCTTCTTGGCTCTGTTTATTTTTCTCTTCAGTCTTCCTGGACTTCCCAACACCAACACCACATTTCCTCCCAACTTTATGTCCTGCTCCTCATCTTCCTTCTCCTCTTCCTCTTTCTCCTCCTCCTCTTCCTTTTCTTCCCTCTCCTCTTCTTTCTCCAAACTCACTGAATCCAGTTAATTCTGCCTAAGGGGGCATGAGTGTGTGGGCATCCACAGCAACATGGGGAACCTACTCTAAACTGCACCCTGATAAAAAAATGACTTTCCCTCTGCTGTTAGCCATCAGCTACCAATAGGCTTCCCACCTATGAGTAGGGCCTCTGAGCAACTTTCCTCTAAGTGCTGACTGGGTGTACATGACATATGCCTTGTGCAGACAACCACAGCTGCTGTTAGTTGATGGATTCATGGCCCTGACATGTAAGGCACTATTTTACAACAGTCCTTCCCAACTTGTAGCTCTTCAAAACTTTTCCCACAGCAGGGGAAACATAAACATGGCCCTAAATGGCATTATAATCTTATTGCACTTGTTTACTATTTCAAGCTCACAGAAATCTAGTTAGCTATTTGTTTCTGTGCATGCAAACATATTTTATGCTATCAGCTTGAAGTTAATAATACCTGTATTTGTTAGAATCATCACTTCCAAAAGTTGACAATTTTAACAGACTTACATGAAACTACACAGACAAAACAAGGAGATTTCAGGGCAGCACGAGAAGGAGGCAGAAGTAGAGGGTCAGCAGTGATTCCAGTGACTACTCACACATTGTTTCCATCATGTTTGCTACTCCAAGTCACTCTTTGTTCTCTCCTCTTTCTCAATGGCTTTCCATTCTCTTTATGGACTGGTTATTCAGAATGTGTCTTCAAGATTCTTATTCCTGGTTTCACTTCAACATGAATTCAAAACTGAGTACCTTAATTGACTGAACATTATGTTTCCCAGTAGAAATCATATACAGATATAATATTCTAACACTGATGGTGTCTCCATAGATTAGATGTCACTCCTTGGCTCAACAGTGACACCAAGGAGCAATGTCACCAGATGTAAATACACCCATAGTTCAGTTTTAGCGGGTACAACTGACTTAAGGAATATGGCTGTAAGTAGAGAGAAAATTCGGGAGATGTCTACTCCACACTTATTTATGTATTCAGTTCAGTTCTCACTCTATGGATCTGATATTCAGTGTTAATTCCTGTCAAATCCTGGCATACATCTTACGTATTTTTAAGTCTTCTTTGAAACATTTTTATTGATATAACTCATATGTCATACATTTTATACATTTAATGTGTGTGAGTCAATGTATTTCATTATGCTTTTAGACTTATAAAACCATAAATACAACCTAAAGTTGAATATATATGTGCCCACTGAAAGAATTCAAAATCACACACTCTGGCAGTTCATCAGGAAACTTAAACCTATACTTAGCATAAGTTTTCAAGTATCATTCCTGCTCCAGCATACATTCCTACTTTATTTATATTCCATTTTGATTGCCACATAGTCAGTAAAATAGTGAATCTTTATAAATTATTATAATTTAAAATATTATGAATTACATAAAATATAATGAATTAAAAGGTCACAGTAACCTATGGAGTACATTAGAATTTGAATTTTCATTAAGAAATAAGAAAACGGTATATGAACATTTTTATTAAAATTCTCTGACTAGCAACAATGTAAATTAAAAAAATACGGTTTTCCCTATTATTAACCTACTACTTTAAGCATTTTAAAGATTAATTAAGCTCATATATGATTATTTCATACATGTCTATAATCCATTACATTTACTCTTTCACAGCCTTATTGCTCTTCTGTACTTACAACCGTAGGACTTCCTCCCTACAAGTCCATGTTTCAGGTTCAACTCTTTATAAATTTATTTTCTGACCTGATGCTTATAACCAGGGTTGTCTGTATAACAGTTGGTATGGGATTATTAACTGGACTTGTATGGGTTCACCAGTGGGCAGAAAACCGAAGGAATCCACCCCCTGTCTCCATAATCCATCCATAGGCAATAGTTTAATTGTCATGGTTGGGAATCACTGAACTCCTCCAAGTTCAGTTTTATTAACAAACCAATTCTCGTGTAGATCCAGTGCAAGCAACTGCAGCTCGTGTCTGTTCCTGCTTGCAATGGATGGATCTTGCCTTGAAGAGGGCATTTTCCCATATCATCTGGCCCTTGCACTCACTTTCTCCCAGTTCTACGTTGTTCCCTGGACATTAGATGGAATGCCCTGTCTTCTTCAGGACTGACCAGAACTACTACTTATTATGAGAAACCTGAGTAGCCAGAAGTCTCTGCATTCACCACTAACCATGAGAAAGAAGATCTTCTCTGATTAAAGATATGAGTTATAATGTGTTCATGGTTATAAACATAAATATTTAGAGGACTGTTTTAACACTAAGTAAGTATAGTTAGAAAACAGAATTAGCTCCCCTCTCATCTGGGATCTCTCCAACTGTTGGTGTTGGCAAGATTTCTAGTACCAGCATCCATAATGGTGGTTTGTATACCCAGTGAGACTCCATTGGAAAAAAAAAAAAAAACAAAACTAATTTTTCCGTTTTGGGAGGCTATCAGTTGGAGACAGTATCTGAGCATCTGAGTTAGGGATGGGGACTCATGTCCACTCTCCTTCTCAGCACTGGACCCAGCTGGCTTGAACCTATGCATGGAAGCCCTGTGCATGCTGCCACGGTCTCTGTAGTTTATGTGCACATCAGCTCTGTGTCTCTCGAAGGCACTTACTCCTTGGTATCCTCCATCCCTACTTGCTCTTACAATCTTTCTGTCTCCTCTTCAACAAGTTCCATGAGCCCTGAGGAGAGAGCTTTGATAGAGACATCCCATTTACCACTGAGTGTTCCAAGGTCTCTCACTCTCTGTACATTGTCCAGCTGTTGGTCTCTGGATGATTTCCCATATCCTGAAGGAAGAAGCTTCTCTGCTGTTTTCTCAACAAGGCACTTATCTATGATTATAGAAGAATGTCATTAGGAGTTATTTTACCACTACGTCCCTTAGCAGAACGGTAGTATTTGGATTTACCCTGGATCCATGACCTATCTAGTCTCAGGTTTTTGGCCACCTGAGCAGTATCAGGCATGAGTTTCATTTCATGGGGTAGACCTTATCTCCAATCAGATAGTGGTTGGCATTATATACTTTTAAACAGGTTAGAAGATTTTAGCTCTCCTTATGTACTTCACATACACCTGTGAATTTGGTTGACTATCCATATCCACCCATAATTTATCCCATTCTCTTCTACCTTATTTTTTTTTCAAATACTTGTTCTAGTTATTTTTTTTTTGTTTCTGTGATAAAAAAAAGCTCTAATGAAAACAACACAGGAAAAAGAGTTTACTTTTGCCTTACAGGTCCAGAGATAGAATACGTTGTGGCTAGGAAGACATGGCAACATGCAGGGAAGTTGAATATTGGCATAAGCAGGAAATAATTCATGCATTCAACACATTTCATCCAGCAGAAAGAGAGAGAGAAGACCAGAAGTGTGCTGAGGCTGTTAATCCTCAAATCCTGTTCCTAGTAACACAATTCCTGCAACAAGGATTATCCTATTAAAGATCATATAATCTCTATCCATGTCACCAAATGGAGGTCAAATATTCAAATATATGAGAATAAATAGGGGACACTTCTCATTTAAACCACAATACACCATACCTGTAGTATGTATGTACATAAGTAGTCTTATGTCCATCTAAAAACAAAAACAAAACAAAACAAAACCTCCATAGACTTTACCATTTCTAGCACTGCTCAAAAGTTTAGTCCAAATCTCTTCTGAGAATTCAAGCAAAGTCTTAATAGTGACCCTCTAACCCAAACCCAATTCGTGCTTCCAACGTGCGTTGGTGTGCAGTAGGCATCTCCACTACAAGAGAGAGTAACAGTGGGCAGGAGAAAGTGGACCACAGCGAGCTCAGCAGGGGAAACAGGGAATACTGTAGAGACATGTACAGATCAGGACCTCAGTTTCAAAAGTTTGAATAGCTCTGCCCTTCCAGCATTGCTGTCTGAAATACACATGTCTCCCTCGGGCAGTTTCTAGTCTCTGTATACATTTCTTCTTGGCAGATGACTCACAGCACTGACATCTCCAACACCTTAGGTGCCCCTGTGCAACCAGGGCTTCCTCTCATAGTTCCACACAATGGCCTTTCAGGACCAGATCACAGGAACTCTAACCCTGCAACACATTGATTGGCCTTAGCCATTATCTGAAACTGCATAGGAAGAATTCACTATTTTCTCGGTCTTGCATCTTCCTTGTCTCAGATGCCAGAAAGGAATGGAACCTGACCCCTTGGACTACACTTGCAGCAGCTTCTGGAGTGAAAAACTTTCCTAGGGAATTTATATCTAGGAGCATACAACCAATTAGGCTCTATTATATAATCTGGAGGCTTAGTTTGGTGGGATTTTATATTGTTTCGTTTCAGACGGTGTGTCTTTTTTTTTTTTTTTTTTTTTTTTTTGTTTTTTTTGAGACACGATTTCGCTGTGTAGCTTTGCGCCTTTCCTGGAACTCACTTGGTAGCCCAAGCTGGCCTCGAACTCGCAGAGATCCGCCTGGCTCTGCCTCCCGAGTGCTGGGATTAAAGGCGTGCGCCACCACCGCCCGGCTCAGACGGTGTGTCTTATCATTAATAGCACTAATCTCTTTAACTATTACTGCCTGTTTATAAACACATGTCTGGCTACAACATTGTGCTTCCCGAGCTCTTTTACTCTCTAACTTTAGCATTTTTCCAACTCATTTTATCCCTTTTCATTGTAGACTTTCATAAAGTCTACATACCATATCATGTATAACCATACATACATAACCATAACATGGACTCAATGTTATTCTGCCTTGAAATATGCTGTCTACCCCAAAGAAACTATCCTGTTACTTTTTAATTCAGCTTCCCACAACTTCTCAGAACAGGGCAGAATATGGGCATATTCTTTGGGATAATATTACATTAATAGACTATTCCATACTTGCTAATATTTCCTTGATTCTATCTGAAACCTCATGATGTGAGCCTCCATTTTCTGCATTATTCTCCTCACCACTGTCTACCAGGTTCCCTTGAGAAAATCCTACAACATAGCCTAGAGCTCCAAAGTTGTCCACATTCCTCCAAAAAGCAACACAGTCAGGATCTGCACAGTAACTATCCCTTTTACCCTGATACTGCATTCTATACTACTTATGTTTCTGTTATCATCAAAACCTGCCCTGCTGACAGCAATGTGAATAAGAAAGAATGTGTTTTAACTTTTGGTTCTAGAAAAATAGAGTCCAACATGACTGGAGAAGACATGTCAAAAGCAAGAGAAACAAAGGCAGCAGAAGCAGACAGCATTTTCATTCAAAGCTCGAAGTAGATAGGAATAACAAGATACGCTGCAAAGCCATAAAAACCTAAGTGACCTCCCTGAGTGATACACATCCTCAGTAGAGGCTACTCATCTCACAGGTTCCACATTCTCCCCTAAATAATGTCACCAAGTGGGTACCAAGTGTTCAAGTTTATGAGTCTCTGGGGGACATTTCTCAAGTTCCCCCCCAAACTTTAATGTTCTTCTGGTTTGAGATGGTACATCCAGTCTTTTTAATACTGTTCAATAAACTGGACATTTAATAAGTGCTAAAAGGCTCTGCCGTTTTTTTTTATTAATAATGGTTTTACAGTACTGACTTCTGCTCCATCTCACTTTAACAAACTTGGGCAGTCATAGTCCATGGGTTGTGTGCTCTTCTATTTAGTATCAAATGCAAATGAAATAAAGAACTTACAGCATGAAATCAGTTCTTAGCTTCAAGGCAGATTTCTCTCACCTTTGAAAATGTTATCATATTGAAGGAGAGAAATGAGATTTAGTACTTTGAAGTTGCATTTTTTTTTCCTTGACTCTGAGAATTCTGTCTTTAAGAAAATGATTTAGTGCTGACAGATCAAACAACAAAACTAAAATATGACTTTATTCTTTTATAGATAACTTTGGATGTAAGAACAAAACAGAGAAAAGAAAAAGCAGTTCAGAATCTAGAGCTTTGAATTTATAAGAATATTCCATTATTCTATTTTCATATATCAATGGAAAACTTCTGGTTTGAGTTCTGTCTCTTTTCATGCATGATAAATGACATTCATGGAAGTACCTCTGTACTCTACTAATCTCCATCTGTCATTTAATTGTTTAAGGTGAAAACAATTACATGGCATTGTGGCATGCAAAACTACATCTCACCTCTTCCTCAGGAGGGTGCCATGGTAGGACAAGTGTGTCCATTTCAACAGGAGATTCACCAGGATTGGGCAGAACCAGAAGTACATTGATCATCACGATCAGCATTAGAAAAATCTAGAATTTTCTTAACTCATTTGATGTATATTGTGACTCAGAACTCACAACACACAGTCTTGCATTGACAGCCTTTTATTGGAGAATAGAATGCATCATCGCATGAATGAGAAAAGGTGAGATACACACTTAGGACTACCCAAAACTTCTTCTGTGAAGTTGCTAAAACATAACACAACCATGTGAAAAAGCCTAGGAAACTTCTGCTCCTCTCCTTAAAGAGCAAGAGATTATTTTTCTTGATTTTACTCTTTTTTCACAATGCATTTCCATTACAGGCTATTACCAATGCTATTAGTTATACCCAGAACATGACAGTAGGACGCTTTTGCTGAAGACAACACAAACATGGGTCATAGAACATTGAGAAATCCATCTGATACTCAACTGGAAACTCATCCCTAATGACAAGCATTCATAGTCCTGGTAGGAGTACACTACTGGAGGAGAAATGTACTCATCCATCTCATTCAGCTGTGAACCTTGATAGCTACAAAACACAACACACCTGGAAAAATATGCACACTGGTCAAAAAGGGAAACAGATGCTATGGAAGTAACAACTCACTTTGTAATAGATTTAAGGTTCATTCCATGATATGGAATCCATACTTGACACTGTCAATATAAAAACAAAACAACAAAAACAAAAACAAAACAAAACAAAATCAAACCCTGAAGCTAAATAGGAGAAAATCAATTATTATTTCAACAGTAGTAGAATGACTCCTGATGACTATTGTTATACCCATAGATGAATGCATCACTCAACCAGTATCAGAGACATTTTTTCCTACAGTAGTTATCAACATAGAAACTCATAACTTGTTAACATTCAGAGAACGAGACATCAGAACATTCAACCCTAAGCACGATGTGTAGATCATAACCCACCTCTTAAGACTTAGAGATCTGTATAAAAGAGGTGGAAAGACTGAACTCGAAAGCATACCCAAGACATGCACAAACTCACACCAGACAGAATTTCAGCATGAAAGAGGAAAAGTGGGCATGGAGACAGAATGCCTCTGTGTGTGTGAGTGTGTGTGTGTGTGTGTGTGTGTGTGTGTATGTGTGTATGTGTTTGTGTGTGTGTGTGTGTAGACAGAGACAGAGAGACAGACAGAGATGGAGGCAGAATTGTATTTGGGTGGGTAGGTCAGGTAGAATCTCAGAAACAGGCAGAGAAACAAATACAAGCAAATACACTGTAATAAATTCTCAAAAAAATTTTTAAAAATATGTTTTTAAAGGTTCTCTTTTTTTGTCCATCTAGGATAGCATGTAGTATAGAGAAGTCTAGGAAACCTCTTGGGCAAATTATTGAACTTTTTCCCTTTTCAGTAAAACTTTATAAAACTATTTGTAAATGTGTTAGTGGTCTTTAAAGCCAAATGTTTGGGAATCTATTAAGATCCTACACTCTTTCTAATCTCCCATATTTTCCCTACAGTTTCCGTTGTCTATGTACTGATGCCCCAGCACTCTGTCTTCCCACCCACTGTACGCAGAGGGGTGGAGTGGAGGTTGGAGTGGAGGTTCTATCTGAGAAAGTCTTACCCTGGTATGGCTGCCAGATAATCTTGTTCTTAACCCAGCAATTTCTTGGCAGGGACATGAAGCCTGGTCCCAAGTTGACCTGAAGAAAAGTTTGCAGTTTACTTTTGTCACTTGAGGTATCTGTGTCTGTTGTATTTCCCTAATCAAATTCTTCAACTTAAATAATGAAAACACCTCCAGCCCTTTCAACAAATTAATTGAAAACCAATATAACATATAGCCCATATTTGCCAGTGATCATAAAGTAATAACAGTAAGTTCCTTGGTATATACTTTTAAATAAATGACAAGTTTATTGAACATTTTCAAAGTCATTGAACAATATTATTTTTGGTCAGGAAAGACAAATTTCAATTTTTAGAATGAAAAAAAAACCCAAAACACCCACTGTTGAAATTAAATGTATCTTTCATTATTATGTTATTTTAGGGCAAACAAAGGAATGAGTTTTTGAATACTTTAAATATCAGTCCATGTCAGTATATGAGGTAAGGACTTAGAGATTATTATTTTTTTATTTTGGTGGTATTGTGTTCCCCAAAATATTGTGTACCTTAATAAACTTATCTGGGGTCAGAGACAGAACAGCCACAATATTAAACATGAGGATAGGCAGTGGTAGCACACGCCTTTAATCCTAGCATTCCAGAGGCAGAAATCCATGTGTTCAAGGATACACCCAAGCACGGTGACCCACGCCTTTAATCCCAGAAAGCAAGCCTTTAATCCCAGGGAGTGGTGGTAGAAAGCAGAAAGGTATATAAGGCGTGAGGACCAGAAACTAGAGGCATTTGACCTGGAGAGGCATTTTGGCCTGGGTAAGCATTTGCCCTGGAGAGGCATTTGGCCTGGTTAAGCATTTGGCCTGGTTAAGCATTCAGGCTTCTAGCAGCAGTTCAGCTGAGACCCATTTTGGATGAAGACTCAGAGGTCTCCAGTCTGAGGAAACAAGACCAGCTGAGGATCCAGTGAGGTGAGATAGTTGTGGCTCGTTCTGTCTCTCTGACCTTCCAGTGTTCACCCTAATAACTGGTCTCAGGTTTGATTTTATTAATAAGAACTTTTAAGATTCATGCTACAGATTTTAGTTTTATAGAAAAATTAAAGAAAGAAGGAAAAAGAGCCATCATCTTTTTTTTTTTTTTTCCGGAGCTGAGGACCGAACCCAGGGCCTTGCTCTTGCTAGGCAAGTGCTCTACCACTGAGCTAAATCCCCAGCCCCCCATCATCTTTTTGTACCTACATTAGATTCATTTTCTCCACTATCACATAACCAGCAGAGGCGTGACTGCATTAAATAATCAATAAACCTACATTAACATATCAAAATCCTATCAGCCCATAGTTACAGTGAGGTTCTGACTTGGTATCTTATACATTGTGGTTCTGGACAATCCATAAGGAAAGAGATAGAGTGTTATTCTAACTGTTCTCACCGTTAAAAAAAAAGTCTCCGTGCTCCTTACAGTCCACTCTACATCCTTTCAGACTACACCTGGGGAGACATGAATAAACATGGTTAATCCACAAAGGGCACCAATGACAGACAAAAGAAATGGTTCTTCCAAAGTCCAACGTGGTGAGCTAAGGGGCCTACAGGACTACATACGGGGAGTTACTGACCAAGCAAGGGCCTCAGGAAGTCAGCTTTACTACACAAAGTCTGCCACAGCATGGGCCATGATTAAGAAACTTTTATCTCTGGGGCACTCTGCATGACTTGTAAACAGTTCAATGGATCAGAAAGTCTCCCATTTCCACAGTAGTGTGTTCTGTATGTAAAACCGCAGGCAGGGAAGAGCTGTGTAAATCTTGATAGTATAAGGGACCTCCTAAGATTTGTAAGTTGTTTACTTTGTAAGAATTATAGATCTGCCCTCAACAAGGGAATATTTCAAGTTGGAACTTCCTCTTCCTCGGTCTCAAAGAGCCTTCTTCCAGGATGGTAAATTTCCCACTAGATAATACTGTCATACAATACAAATCCTGGAAAACACTATCTTGTTTTAAATCTTTGGAGTTGTCTATTTCACTAATTGCCATATAGTTGTTATAATACAGCATTTGGTCTTTCAGATTGTTTCTTTCAATTAGTGATTATATTTAATTCTCTGTCTTTTTTTTTTTTTTTTTTTTTTTGGTTTTTCGAGACAGGGTTTCCCTGTGTAGCTTTGCGCCTTTCCTGGAACTCACTTGGTAGCCCAGGTTGGCCTTGAACTCTCAGAGATCTGCCTGGCTCTGCCTCCCGAGTGCTGGGATTAAAGGCGTGCGCCACCACCGCCCGGCCAGTTTTCTATCTTGTATTATTTTAGTCCTGAATAAAACCCCATTATCTCCATGCACGATGATCTTTATGAATTCAGCATTAAAGGGCTATCATGATGTCTTCCAAGTCTTAGCAACTATAAATAAAAGCTACTTGGAAATTTTATATTAGCTTTTTAAACACTTATTTTATTACTTTTTGTCTCTATCTGTCAGTCTGTGCATACATATTTGCACACATGCCATGGAGACACCCTCAGAGGCCACTACAAGGCATTAGGTTCCTGTGGAGTTACAGGTGGTTTTGAGTGAAGAATATGGCTTCTGGGAACTGAACTCAGGCCTTCTGCAAAAACCATCAAGTGTTCTTGACCCCAGCCATCTATCTATGCCTTCGGTCTGATTTTTAGGTTCTCACTGAAAAACAGTGAAAGTAAGTATCAGAGACAATAGTAGGGCTGTTTTGTTTTGTAATAAGTTTGTAAGTTACTTTCTACAGTATCTTTTTTTTTTTTTTTTTACCACCACATATGAAGGGGAGTGTCTGCTGTTTCTGATTTTCTGCCAAATCTTTTGTTACCATTGTTGATTTTAGCCACCCCACTAGAATGGTACTACTATCAACTTATAGCTTAAGTCCTTATGACATGATACAGAATTTTTTTTTTTTTGGTGTTTTGTGGGGTTTTGTTTTTTCATGTTCCTTCTTGATATATGTATGTCTCTGGGATAGTTTTGTATAGGACTCTGTTACCATTGGGTTTTAAGTATTCTTTGATTATTTTATCAAATGTAATATCAAAATCTTGTTTATTCTCTAAATGACATCTTTTGTAAATTATGCATGTGTATTCATTTTAATCAAGTCTATCACCAATTGTTTCTCTCATACACTATAGCATTTGATGCCGCAGCTTTAAAGGTTATATTTAACTTCCTTTTCATTAAGTCTTTGTGTCTTTCACATCATGCATCTTGATCCCATTCATTTTCCCATCCGTTCATATCCACCCTCTGACCTTGAAACCACCCACCAAAGAAAATTTAAGAAAAAAAAATCACTCTCATCAAAACAGCTGCAGTGTGACACAGTGAGTCACGCAGTGAACCTTTTATCCATATATCTTTACTTGCGAGTGTTCATTGCAAAGAGTCTTTGGTCTGCTTTGAGGCCTCTGGTTTCTGCTACACTATTGATGCTGGGCCCTCACTGGGACTTCTGTTGGATATCCCGTTGTTGCCCTGTGTTGTGGAGATCCTGCAGCTTTGGGTCTGCAGGAACAGCCCCTTCGTGTTCTCGGGTAGATCATAGATGAGGTGGATGTTGGGGTGAGCCAACTCATAACCCTCCTTCTGGGCCTGGGTAGTTGCAGGGTTGGTCAGCCCACCAGCTGCTCCTTTGTCCTCCACACCAGGGTGAGCTGTCCAGCATGGGTCTGGATAGTTCACTGTCTTTTCAGGGATAAGCAAGGGGCAGGGCCAGTTCTCCTGCTCTCACACCCTCAGGGTCAGTCCAGCTCTACTGTGCTGCCCAGGCAAAGGAGCAGAGGTAACTGAGAGGGGAGAGGGCATCTTTCCCTTACCCCCACCACTGTACCTCGGATGAGGGAGGCAGTACCAGCTGTGCCCCTCTCATGCCCTGAGGGCTGGCTCACCCACACCCTTTCTCCAGAATCAACTCTACTGTGGTGCCCAGGTGAAGCACAGGATCTATTCTGAGCGCTGCAGCTGGTGAGGGGTTGTGTCAGGTTCCCAACAATGTACACTTTTCTTAAGTTGTGTTTGAGTATAAGCTTTTAAAAAATGTTATTGTGGTTTAATGGCACACTTTTAGAAAGTAAAACAAAATGCACGACCCATATTCTTTGAACTGTGTTGATATTTGTGTTACACTCTAACAAAAAGTGACCTATATATTTTATTTGCTCTTGAGCCGTTAGGATGACATGAATAAAGTGTGTTTCCATATAAGAGTAAAGGATACCATAACAAGTAAGTGGTGCATAAAGACATTGTTTTGAATATGCTTATGTTGAGAAGAATATAAAGTAAATTTTTCAACCTAACCCGGGATTGATGGGATCTTTTACATCATAACGTTATCAGAGAATTATGTTAGTCATCCAAATTGACTTTGACATGGAAAAGTTATATTTACTTTACTTCGTCATTTCTTGACTCATTTTATAAAAGATGCGAATGATAAGTTATTAATTGTAGTGTCTGATCTGGGCTCCTTTGGTAGTAGTTGTACTTTCATAAAATAAGAATTAGTAAAGTAGAACCATTTGTGTTGAAGTATTGCATAGAAAACCATGTTGATTTTTTTCATTATATACACCTATATATTGAAATATATTTAAATTACCAGGAGTAATTCTTCAGGTTCCTCCTGAAATGATCCTGTCATTAAAAACCATATTAGCAAAACACAATACACCAACTTCACTGAATTCCTAAAAGTCAGGATGCTGATACCTTGGCTAGTGCTCTTGAAAGTTTTAAATTTCATTTATTCACAATAAGAAATTCCAGTGAAAGGTTGTTAGAGGTGTAAGGAAAGACTAACTAACAAAATTCATGTGAAATCAGTGGGTATTTTTATCACAGCAGCTACAAGGCTTGTGAGTGTTTGATCAATTCCTAACTCCATTTATAACTTCAGATTATACTTTTATATTAAATTTTATAATTCTTATGGACATTGATATTATGCTCCTTCTTGACTCACTACACAATTCTGATTTCTTCATTCTTCCTGGAACTTTAGGAGTCCCACCTTTTTAAATTACTTCCTAAACCTAACGGAGCAAGAGTCCACTTTCTCTGGTATTCTGGCCCATTATCCAATTGTATTTATGCTGTGTTTCATCATATTAGAAGAAATTAGCAAAAGTGAAAATTTCAGGTAGCAATAATAATATGCCAAATATTAAAAGCTGGTGATTACACATGACTATGGTTACTAATAATATTAAGCATTATAGGTCAATAATAATATATAATAACATGGAGAATTAATCTCATTTTACATTTTGTTTTGTGTTAAGGAAAGAACTATTTACGGCAATCTAGTGACCTAAGAATTTTGTATTTTGGACGTCTTTGTGATATTTATATTCCAGGCTGTAGTTCACAGTGTTATTAAAGATACAAAAAGAGCTGTATTCGCTGAAAATAACACGGAAATTAATAAATACCCAAATTTTGTCAAGAATAATATGGTATTGCTTGCTTACTAAACATAAATAAGTTGTGATTTTGATGTATGTAGAAGAAATGTGTATAGCAAATGGGAATGAGATGTTGGTTTGACAAAATTTTATGTTGTTTTGTTTGTCAAAATTACTATGAATAGCATGTATAGAGTAATAAAATGATTATGAATAATTGTATGCCAAAGTAAGAAAAGCAACAAAATGAATCATAAAGATGCAATTGAATAAAATAAGTAAGATTTGTTTGAGGAATAAAAGAAAACTCTATAAAATATTTTACTGAAGATTTAAAATCAGAATTAATTTGCTTTCATCTGTTTCTATGATAGAGAAAATAAATCACATCACATACCCGTATATCTTTTCCAAAAACTCAAAGCAGAAGGATGAGTCTGAAAGGTTGTGTAAATATTAAGCCTGTCTCCATGATCTGGTCATATAAGAAATGCAGATGCATTAATTCAAGACTTCCTGATGCTCTCCTTTGTGACATTAAATATATCTGGTGATATTTTGACGAAGTTTCATGGAAATCAGTCAGGAACAGAGTCCTCAATTTGCAAATGAAACTCATGATCAAGGAAGTCTTTCATATATCCCAGGTTAACACTATGCAATATTTAATTTTAGGTCAACTTTGTCTCCAATGCCTATTAACACTATTTGTTTATAATGCATAACTAATTTTGAAGTTGCTTTGAGAAAGCACTTTAAATAGAAGGTACATGAAATACGGAAAGCAAAACTTAATTTTATATTATAACAACTTAAATTAAAACCCAGATATCTGAAGAAATATCTACAAGAATGATCCAAAGTTTAAAAATTGAAGTTCAGTGTGGCATATGATATAATATATTATAAATATATCAATATATATTTAGAACGTTTACAGCGAGGATTTTCAAAACTATATTTATGAGATCATAGTGAATAAAATAAATCAATTTTAGTAAGAAATAGATATTGGAAATATATACAAGCCAATCACCGCAAACAAACAAACAAAATCTAAAAATCTTATATTGGGAAAGGACTGTTAGAAAGGAAGAGGGGCTGATAGTTATTGGAGAGAAAATGAGATGTGGTACAAAGAGAAACCAGAATGCACTTTCTACACATATGAGATTTCAAATAACAAACAATTAAGAGTAAAATAAAATAAATGTGCAATTATTTAAGTCAAAAAGCAATAAAAAATCCCTGTACATCCTTCATGTGTTATGCCTCTTAATTAAAAAATGTCATTTGAAGACATTTTGCTTTTATTTTTTTTATTATGTGCTTACTTTTTTTTCTAATCTATGGCATCTGCATTGCTGTTTAGCTATAAACTTTTTCTACTTATTATTTTTACTATATTACCATTTTGATACATTTGGTTTCTTTGGTTTTGTTCATTATTTGTGCAACTTTTGTGTGCAAGTAGCAGAAATCCCAATTTGGTCTAAGAGTTGCAGAGTGTTCTCAGTTGTTACTTTCAGTAACAGAAATACAGTGTTGGTCCATATGCTCAGCCAGAATCTTTCTTTGTTCTGTTCTTTCATCTCTAAAGGTGACTCTGTCATCAAACTAATTCTTCATATGACTATAACACAATAACTCAGAGCAAGAAAAGTGCATAGACGCATTGAAATGTAATATAGAGAGAAAATTATTTCCTTTAAATTATCTCTTAAGAATAAATATTTTCTTAAAAATGTATAGCATGCATAATTCTAAGGTCCTCTTTGGATCAGTCACTGACAAACAAAATGTCAGGAAACTCATGTTAGACTGCTTGTCCCTGCCCCAGATGCCTGCATCTGTGGTTACTACCAGTTTGCATTCCTACAAGAGAAGACGGCCTGATTTCCTGATCAAGTTCTAAATGTCATAGGGGTTCCTTTCTCTTCATGAAACATGCATTATGGGAATGAGCGATGACTTTCCTGGTAATGGAGGTGGACAACAAGTCCTATGACCTAGGTTTAATCCCTTGGCCCCTTTAATGGGAGGAGAGAATCAACCCCAATAAGTTGCCAACTCACCTCCACAGATATTCTGTTTAGTGTGCCTACTGTCCTTAAACAGGAATATATATATATATATATATATATATATATTTTAAAATCCTAGCCAAATTACACATCATTTTCAATGCCTGCCTTGATTTAGTCCTTGTTAGGGCACAAAAATGAGTGGAATTGATTCTTTCATTTCATATTGGTGTCTTAGATTGTGAGTCAACTTTTTACCCCTACATGTTCTCTTAATCAAATAGAAAATGATTAAAACATAAGAAAACAGTTAAAAATATACACATAATCTGATATGCTTTCATTAATTTCTTTCGAGTTCTTGAATTATTAAATTAGAATTCAAAGAAATGGGTTCCGTCACGCCATTTCCATACGTGTTTCATTACGCATTGATGTAATCTACCCTTCCTCCCCTCTGCCCTACCACGTTCTTCTGATCCACCCGAGCTGGCTCCCCAGCCCCTCCCAAGTCAACCCAGTTATTTCACATTTTCATATCCAGTAAGATGACTCATTTGTCCTCCTGGTACCTTCACTTCCTTCTCTTTTAGGAACTCTCTTCCATGATTCCATTTCTAGTTTCATTTCCTATACCTGCACAAACGCGCACACACACAACCACACACACACACACACAAACACACACACACACTCACACACACTCACACACACACACACACACACACACACACACGTTCACACATACATACACACACACTCACACACACACACGCTCACACACACATGCACACACACACACACACACACATAATCACATGTGCACACAACTTTAAAACATAAAAACGGGGCTTGGCCTTTCTGAGCTTACTTCTCCTCTCAACATAACAACTGCCAGTTTCATATTTTTCTGTGCAAATGTCATTGTTTCATTTTCCTTGACGGCAGAATAGTACACAATTCCATGGTGTAAATATAATATAATTTCTTTTTTCCCTGTTATTGAAAACAGACTTTTTTCATATAATATATTCTGATTACTGTTTCTCCTTTCCATATCCCTGACGCTCTGCCTACCCAGTCATACTGATACACACCCTTTCTGCCTCTCCTTAGAAGACAAACAGGCACTATGGAAAAATAATAAAATAAGATGAATAAAAGAAAAGACACAATATGACAAAAACAAGCAAACAAGAACAGGAGCCAAGGAGTAAAAGCACAAGGAGTGCGTGCAGGTGCAAAGATACACACTTTCACACATTCTGAAATCTATAAAAACAGAAACTTGGAATCCAAAATATGTGCTCTAAGGGCCTGTAAGGTAGAAACAGAAATAAAAGCAACAACAACAAGCCAAACAAACTGCGACAGAAACCCTCCTGACTTAATGGTATGAGACAAAGGACCTCCAAACAAATTTTTTATTTGCACGTGGCTTTCAACTGGAGATAGCTTCTGGGTTATGGATGGGTGTGTGTGTCCACTCCTTTAAGTCATAGTACTGAATCTAGTGCAGAGTGGTACAGGTCCTGTGCATGTTGCCTCTGTCTCTGTAAGTCCATATGTGCATGGATCCTGTTGTGTTTTGAAGGCTTTGATGATACCTCCAGGAGCACTTTGATCTTTCAAGAGTGTTTCAGCTATCCTGTTTTTTGGGGGTTTTCTTGTTTGGTTAGTTTGAAAAATTGGATTGACTTTTAATTGTCATATAAATTCTTTATATTATGATATGTGCAAGTGAAAGCAATCTACAAATTTAGTGAAATCACAATAAAAAATCCAGTATAAAAAACAAATTATTAAAACAAATAGAATAAAAAATCTCAGAATTCATATACAATGCCCAGTAAGATGACTCAGCAGGTAACAACACAGCTACACACACATGCACACACACACACACACACACACACACACACACACACACACAGTTGTAATGAAGCACTTCATATGGAAATACAGAAGATCCCATATAGTTAAAGCAATTGTGATCAAAAAGAAGAAATCACCATAACTAATTTCAAAATGCTATTCAGAATAAAAAGAGTATGGTATTGGCCCCTAAACAGGCATGTAGATCAATGGAGACCGAGATATAAGACAAGCAACTACAGCCACCTGATTTTTGACAAAGATTCCAAAAAATATGCACCAAAGATAGGAAAATCTCTTTAACAAATGCTGCTGGGAAAATTAGATATTTAATGTAGAAGACTAAAATTATATCATTCTCTCTCATTCTGCACAAAGTCATCCAAAAGAGCTCTACCAAGGGGGACCAAGTATTCAAACATATGACCCTATGTGGGTCATTCTCATTCAAATCACCAGATGTCTCTTGCATACCCCCTTAGCTTGAGTTCACCCTCCTCACACTACAATCTTTTCCCCATCCTCTTTCTCTCAATAACATTTAAAGCTGTCTACCACCAATACCCACCCTAGCTGCATTTTCATGTCACATGTGCTTTGCTATTCTCCACCTGTTAAAACTAATTTCTCCTCAAATCTCCAGTAATGTCTGTAAACCTGGTCAAAGGCCCTTAGGGGCAAAAATCACAGGCTCTAAGGTAGAATTTATCACTGACGTTTTATTAAATGGACATGCAGCCGATCTTTTGGATGTTATGTTTATACTTATAAACTGATATTTCTTTCAGCTTTAATCAGATATATGTCATTTTTGTTGGTGGTGATAGTTAACCCAGAGACTGAATGAAATGCTGATAAGAAGTGACTGATGAATGCTTAGTTCTCAACAGCACATCATGATCCATCCCTCCGAGGAACAAGGAATATTGTAAAAGAAGGCAGACAAAGATTGTAGGAACTAGAGAATGTAGAGAATACTGCAGAAACATGCCTGACATAGCCATTGCAATCATGACCACACATTAGCTGTGACTACCTGAACAAGACCCCTATCGAAAGACATGAGAGGGTCTGTGGAGATGGCTCAGCGACCAACAACCATCTGTAATTCCAGTGCAGAGGACCCAATAGCCTCTTCTGGTGGCACTGTATGCACATGGTGCATATACATCTATGTAGGAAAAACACCCATAGACATAAGAAACACATGAAAACAGGAGAGGGACTGTTTGCGACAAAGCAGAATGTCTGCAGGTATAGGAAAAGCATAAGAAAGCTATCGGTTGGTAAATGTGATCATAATCCATTGTACAAATGCATGAAATTGTCAACTTATTATTGAAAATAGATTTTTTCATGTAACATATCTTAACTATGGTTTTTCCTCCCTCTTCTTCTCGAAGTTCCTTCACAAATCCCTTCCCATCAGATCCACTCTCTTTCTGTCTCTCCTTAGGAAAAAAAAAGGCATCTAAGAAAAAGTAATATAATAGATAAAACAAAATGTACAAATACAAATCAAAATAAGAATAAACAACAGGGTAATAGAACCCAAGAAAGGCATAAAAACCCGAGAGAGAGAAAGAGAGAGAGAGAGAGAGAGAGAGAGAGAGAGAGAGAGAGACTCACTAGTCCTTTGCACACTCAGGAATCCCATAAAAACACAAAATCATAAGCTATAATATGTATGCAAAAGATCTGTATCATAAAATAAATAAATAAATAAATAAATAAATATAAAAAAAACTTAAAAAGCTTTTTAAAATGTCTTAACAT
Organism: Peromyscus attwateri; assembly: GCA_902168425.1. Lineage (NCBI taxonomy): Eukaryota > Metazoa > Chordata > Mammalia > Rodentia > Cricetidae > Peromyscus > Peromyscus attwateri. Next base: position 2,124 of record CABHPP010117383.1, on the reverse strand, counting down.
ATCTTTATGAGACAAAGGACCTCTAAAGATGGCATTGAGTCATTTCTGTTGACCATTTTCTACTGGGCATGTAGCCTACCCTTGAGAGTAGTTAGTTTTCCCAGTGAGACTCATTTGGAGAAGACTAAATTTCCATTAGCAAGTGGTTATCAATTGAAGATAACTTCTGGGTTAAGGATGGGGCCATGTTTCCATCTGTCCTGTTAGCTCTAATCTCCCATCTGATGCAGACCTGTGTGTGCTGCCTCAGTTTCTGTGTGTTCTGTGAGTTCATAGGAGTCTTGATTATTTTAATGTAGAGGCCATTGTTTCCTTGGTGTCCTCCATTCCCTCTAGGTCTTACACTGATCCCTGAGAAGAAAGACTTAATGGACATCTTGTTCAGGACTGAGGGTTCCAAGGTCTCTCACTCTGTGAATATTAACTGGCTGTGGGTATCTGTATTTGTTCTCATTGGCTACTTCTCTGACAATAGCCAAGCAAGGCATTGATTTATGAGTGTAACAGAGTGCCATTTGAAGTCATTGCATTGCTAGGTTCCTTTAGTAGATAAATAGTATTTAGCCCTACATCCTGGGGCTATCTAATCTCAGGTTCTTGGTCACTCAAGCACTGTCATGGAAAAAATGGGCAGTGGTCCTTTGGTTTCTATCTTGTGGAGTAATTAGAGGAGTATTGGCCTTAAGTCTTTGAATGTTTGGTAGAATTCTGCATTAACACTTGCTAGCTCTGGTTTGTTAATTTGCTGGGTGGTGGTGGAAGACTAGTAACTGCTTCTATTTACTCATATCTATAGGTCTGTTTACATTGCTTTTCTGATCTTGTTTAACTTTGGTAGGAAGCATGTATCTAGAAAATTAGCCATTTCTTTTTGCTTTTCCAATTTTGTGGAGCAGAGGGCTTTAAAGCATGTCCTTATGATTCTCTGTATTCCATTGTTATCTATTGTTCTGTCTCCATTTTCATGTCTAATTTTGATTATTTGGGTTTGCTTTCTGCCTACTAGAAATTTTCGATGAATTTGTAGGCTTTCTTTTGCTTCTGTTGTTGATGATATCCAGATTTAATTCTATAGGATTCGGGGGTTTTATTTCAATTTCCTTCTATCTTTTGAAACTTGTTTCATGTCCGTGGTTCAGAACACGGTCCAGGAATGGAGTCATATGAGGAGAACTCTGACGGCTAGTGAGAACACACCAAGAAAACAAGAGTCTTATGACCTCAGTTTCTTCAAAACACGGAATTGTTCTCCGACTGTGTTTTCATGCTCCTCCTGGGTGTAGTAGATAGGATTGAGTTGACTTCAGATTACTCATTGCTTATTGCTGTTATTCAGTTACATGTTTAAATTATCCTTTATATGCCTGTATGGAAACACGTGTTTTTGCTGTGTTTTGTCTTTGTGGTTGTATAAAGCTTGATATCACGAAAACTTTACTCATGTGACGTATCTTAACCCTCAGAGTATGATTGAGGTTCTGCTTGAATTTGTCTACTGCATAAGCTGTCAGTCTGACTCGCCTATTGGCTTCATTCTCCCAGGTCCCATTGCCTCTAGAGCAGGGACATCCATGTGTGTGTTCAGTTTTCAAGAAAGTTCATGAGCTGCTGAACTTTTGTGTTTTGGTGTTTATGTTTGATTGAAATGTTCTATAAATTGTCTGTTAGATACATTTAGTTTATAACATTATTGAGCTCCAGCTTTTCTGTGGTTAGTTTCATTTGGACGACCTGTTTATTGGTTGGAGAGTGTAGTTTCCGAGGTTTCTACTTCCAGTGTGCGAGGACTGATAAGTGTTTAAGCTGTAGCCGCGCTTCTTTTATGTACGTCTGTGCCATTTTATTTGCTGTGCAGATGTTAAAAATTGTAGCATTGTCTTGGTAGATTCTGCCTTTGCTGAGTATGTCATGACCTCTTCTATAGCTTCTGATTTGTTTTTGTGTTCATTTTTCATGTTAAAATAGTTACGCTGACTTCCTTTATAGGTCGATTGGCTCGGAATCTTTTTCTGTCATTTTACCCTGAAATAATGTCTATCCTTGAAATTAAGGTTTGTTTCTTGGATGCAGCAGAAGGATGGATCCTGTTTTCTTCTGTTCTGTAAATCCCTGTCTTTCATTTTT
>CABHPP010117382.1:0-15461 GCA_902168425.1 Peromyscus attwateri | reverse complement strand
AAAGGAAAGGCAGAGTGTCCTAGGAGTGTGGAAAAAAGAAGGTTTCACAAAAGACCAGGTGATGTTCACAACTTGGAGAGAAGAACCTAGGTTATATGAACAGGAGAAATAAACATCCAGGAGGAGAAAATGAGGACTCTGGTTGTCATTTGCTGAGAGAGATAGAAAAAGCTTAAAAAAGAGTTTGTAAACCAGATTATATTTCCTTTAATTTGAGGGGTAAGGTATTTTTTTGGGGGGGAGGAATAATTTTAATAACTTTTAAAAAATATTTTTATTTTATAATTAATTTAATTTTACATATCAGCCACAGATTTCCTTGTTCGCCCTTCTCCCACCCCCCAGCCCTCCCCCCAATCCACTTTTATTTTTGTTTTTTTGAGGTTACACTATAATTACATCATGCCTCCCTTTCCTTTCTTTCCCCCAAACCCTCTAATATAAACTTCCTTGCCCTCATTCAAACACATGGCCTCTTTTTACATTAATTGTTGTTACATTTATATGTGTATATGTACATACCTGTATATTCCCAAATACAACTTACTCAGTCTGTATAATGCATGTATGTTTTCAGAGCTGACCATTTGGTATTAGATAACCAGTTGGTGTGTTCTTCCCTGGAGAAGACTACTTTTCTCACTCTCAGCATTCCTCAGTTGTCTGCAGTTCTTTGTGTAGGATAGAGTCCCCATCAGCCTTCTGTGGTCCATTTTGTCATGTCTAGTGCTATCAGCCTTGTTCAGGTCACATTTTGGCAGTCATGTTGGTGAGACATTACAGGTGTAACTTCCAACATTGCTAGGAGACACAATCTCTCAGCAAACTCCCTGACCCTTTGGCTATTGCAATCTTACTGGCCCCTCCCTCCTCTACAGTGTTCCCTGAGCTGTAAGTTCAGGAGTTGTTTTGTACACTGGACTCCACAACCCTGCAGTTTGATTGGTTGTGGATTTCAGTTAAGGTCTCTGTCTATTGCAAAGAGGAGTTTCTACGATGCTGAATAAAAACTACACTTATCTGTGGATAAGTTAAATCTTGATTGCTGAGGTCACCATGTATTCCAGACACAAGGAACAGAGGCCCTTGACCTGATAGTGACCTGAAAGCCTCCTACCCTAGGATTAGTTTTCATAGTACTAGAAACCACCATTTCCAAAGGAGAGAGGTAACCAACACTCCTACCCAGCTATAATGCCTGTGAGCCACAAAGACCAGCATAGAAAGCTATCCCTAAGGCTTCATTAGTGCCACAAATATCCTGGCCACAACCAACAACTCTCTGATTGGACATAAGACCCGCTCAACCAGAGAGAAATCATTACTGGCACTGGAAACTTGGCCAACTAACTAGGGTTAGTAAAGTCATGGATCATGGAGGAAAACCTACAACTGTCACTTAACTAAAACAACATAATTCCTGATGGGATGAGGGATTCTTATAGTGTCTTAAGCAGGGTGTTGATGACTCCAGATGCCCTGTAGCTACCAGGGAAGGAAACGTTATGCAGGCCCACTGATGGGGACAGAACAGACAGGAGAACCAGTAAAGAGGCTCACACTACCCCTTAAGACAGATGTGGGCCAGGCTACAGCCACTACATGGATACAGGCAGATACAACTGGCAGGCCCTCGGAGCCCTGAAAAGAAATTTGGAGAGTGAGAAAAGTAGTGAGAAAGAGGAATCATAGATGATTCCCAGGTTTATGCCATGGGAAGATGATATATGGGTCATTTTGTTTGCAATCTTTTGAAATGTAAATCCTTAGAGAAACAGACACAAATTACTTTCAATGTAAGGACAATCTATCATTGAGTTTGTACATATTTAAAGGAGGGAAAGAATTTAGGAAGACATTGTATACATGAACACTACTTGAACTGTAAAATACCATTTTCACAAAGACACAAAGTTTTGCCATGGTAGTTTAAAAATGCTATTTATGGACCAGAAAGACTGCCCAGTGGGGAAGGTACATGCCATGCAAGCATGAATATCTGAATTCAGATCCCCAGCACTCCCATTAAAAGTCAAACATAGTGACTTTCTTCTGTAGTCACAACTCTTGAGAAGCAGAGACAAAAAGATCAGTAGGGCTTTTTGTAGCAGAGTTGGCAAGCTCCAGGTTAACTAAGAGACTCTGCTTCAAAAACATGCAGGAGATGGATTGAGGAAGACTCAGCATAATCTTTGCTCTCTGTATGCACAAGCATGGGCCAGAGAATGCATGTGAGTGTGTGCATGAACACACATAAGCAAATATCATTTATACCCTTTGAAAAAGACTTCAGAATTCACCAATTTACATTCCAACTTCAGTCAATTTTACTTATAAAGCAGGTAACAGTCAATTTTAATTTAATTTTGTTCAAACATTTATTTTTGAGCAATTCATTTTAACGGACACATGCTGTATGAAGCAAAGAGTATGCATGCATAGTTTAGAATGAAAACTAGAAAGGAAAGGAACCTTTATCAGTTTGAGCTCCTCAATGCATGAGCTGTGGTTGTTTCCTTTAAGACACAGACACCATCATCTGTTTACTACAAGTCTTTTCTGTGAATGAATTAACTGGCTTGTGTATCTATTTTGGAACTTTCACATTTCTGATGACTTTTAGCCATGCATCACTGTCTTAATATGGGTTACTATAGCTATGATGAAAAACAATGACCAAAGCAACTTGGAGAGGAAGGGTGTATTTGGTTTACAGTTCCATATCACTATTCATCATTGAAGGAAGCCAGGACCAGAACCCAAACAGGGCAGAAACCTGGAAGCAGGAGGTGACGTAGAGATCATGGAAGCATGCTGCTTATTGGCTTGCTTCTCATGGCTTGCTCAGCCTGCTTTCTTATAAAACCCAGGACCACCAGCCTGGGAGTGCCACCACCCACAATGGGTTGGGCCCTCCCATAGAAATTGCTAATAAAGAAAATGCCTTACTGGCTTACCTACAGCCTGATTTATGAAGGCATTTTTTCAGATGAGGCTCCCTCCTCTCGAATGACATTAGCTTGTGTCAAGTTACCATTAAATGATCCAGCACTGAAGGAAATGTAATATTTTCCCTCTGTTGGGGATTTTAGGCCCATAAACAAACCAAACTTTAGTCAATCTAAGTAATCATTTTCTTAATCTTTTTCCCTGTTTTTTCTCAGCCACAGGGGAACAAGAGGCTTTGGTCTATTCAGAAATTTATTATCCAATTTGTTATTCAAATTTTGTGATGAATGTTTCTCAAGATTTGATTCTCACTTTTTAGTTTTCTTTCCTTTTCTTCTTATTGTTCCTTATTTGTTGCCCATATTTCTTTATTATGTATGTGGATAAAATCTAAAGTGGCATATCATATTCAGTATTTTTTAAGATTCCTTGAGCAGCAGTTCTGACAGGCAGTGTAAAGGACACAGAGAATTCTACCTCAATGTTTGATTTATCAATGACCCATTAGCTTATGTTGTTTAGAATCTGCTGTATTACAATGAATTTTATAAATACAAGCATGCATACACACAGATAATGACCATTCATCACCCCCAGCCAGAGTGCTTTGCCAAGCTCTATTTTCAAGGTTAATCAGAAGATAGATGAAAAACAGCTCAACAACACTGGAATCTTTTAAAACAATAATTAAAAGAAAAAAAAAACAGGTTAAATCTGGCTGAGATAACAAAGGATGTTGTTTAAAGGGTTTATTTGCTTAGAATGTTGACCTCTTGAGCATCCTACACACCTTCCTGAGGGCAGAATCCTCTCATTATGCATGTCAAAAGCTCATTAATGATAGAGCAAAAAGAAGATAAATTGCAAAGTCAAAAAGGTGAGCTAGGTAAGGCCGCAGCTAGCTAAGTGCACAACTTCTGATTTATGGATTTTGTGCTTGTTTTCTGTAAATGCATTGAGTCACACAGTGGAAGCTGCTCCCTGCAGAGGAGGACCTGGCCCTGCACAGCCAGAGCATACTGACTGGGAAGAATAAGACAGTAAAAGACTGACTGGAGTTTACAACTTTCTGCTGTTAGAGTTTTCCATAGAACAATCAGAAGGACACACAATCCTGCCCCCCAACCCCCCTTTTTATAGAAGTAAGGCAATCAGCTAGAATTCTCATGCAGTTAAGAGATAGTGTTGAGGAAGGTTAAGAACAAAAGCTTCTTGCTGTTCCTTTGAGACAGGGTCTCACTATGTAGCTGTGGCTGGACTGGAACTCACTATGCAGACCATGCTGGCCTCTAACTCACAGAGATCTGCCTGCAGTTGCCTCCCAGGTGAGAGGCAACTGGCATGAAATGTGTGCCACCAGTCCTGGCAACAAAATCTCTTATCTAGAAGATTCGATGGACCAGTGGGATGTTTTAATGCCTAGCCACAAGCCTGATGACCTGAGTTCAGTTTCTGGAACTCATGTGGTAGAAGAAGAGAGATGACTCCTTCAAGTTACCCTTTGATATCCAAACATGCAGTATGACATGTGCCCTATGAATAACAATGAATAAACAAATAAATATAACAAGTTTCTTTTAAAAAGAAATTTTTAGAATGATATTAGTTGGAATTTATATATAATGATATATGCTGCATTCATATATATATATACTTCCAACTTGGAGATGTTAGTGATAATGAGATCCATTCCATTTATTCTTTATTTAAAAGAGTAAGGGATATTGGATGTTTTATGATATGAATACTGACCTAAAACATGGTATAAAATTGAATTGCATCAATTGAATATATTCTCTATGTAAAGACAGAAGCAAGCAAGGGAAACGGGCAAATGACAGAGGGTATGGAGCATACTTCATAACTCCTCAGACCATTATTCCCACTTTGGACCCACAAATTCTATCTCCAAGGACTCCTGACATCTACTCATAGCCTTTACACACATGTACAAAGACACACTCATACTACACGCTTATGCTCACACAGAGTCATATAAATGAAATGGATCTTAAAAACCCAATAAATTTTTAACTGACAAGAAGGCAAGCTCATGCTTATGTTTTATAGAATTAGAAAGTCACTGAAAATAAGGGCTGGAAAAACACTGGGCTAGTGGTGCTAACGATTGTGGCTGAACTCTCAGCACAGGAAGAACTCCTCTGTATTACTTACATGCATAGCATAGGAATAGCACTAATAATGCTCTTAGATAAGTGCTTCATTGTCCAATTAAGAGATATAGAAATTGAGACAGAGAAGTTAAGCTAATTGGTTAGTTTCTGCATAGCTGTTATAGTCCTCTGCCATTGGTGAAGTCCTATACTTGTTACTGCTAACTCATATAAAAAGAAAAGGCCACAGGCATACCAAATTCAACAGATTCATCCTTGATAAAACTAGATAATTTTAACTCCTGTCTGAATCAACAAAGTACTGATTAAAAAACTGTTTTGTTAATTATGCTGTTATAAAAATGAAATAGATTAATTATTGAAATTCATAAGAAAGATTGGAAACACAGTAAGTCAACAACAGTTCTCTGAACCTGGTCTATGAAGTTAGCATTCTGTGCGTGCCTGGAAAGCAGAGATGAAGTATGAGATAGAGCAGACTGTGTGAAACCAGCCAAGAAGGATTAAAATGGCGCTACAGGTTAAGACAAGGGTTACACATTTAGGCATCACCACCACAGAGGTGATAACTAGAGCGGTTCACAAGCTGAGATGATTTGTTGTCAAAATAAATGCCATTGCATAGTCAAAACTCTACCTAGAGCATACATTAATGGTGAAGTGACTGTGAACACCATGGTGAGTTGAAAATCCTAAGTAATGTCAAGGTCAATAGACCAAAATGAGGAATAGTTTTAAGCAAGAGGCAGGTGTGACCCACATGGCCATCTGTAGAGGAAGTGAACATCTGTCAGGCTGAATGAACAATGAAAGTTCCTAGAGTCTCAACACCAGCAAAGCCAACTAAGGGTACAAACCATTTCCAAGCCCAAGTTACCTTTGTTTATATAAATTTATAATTTGTCATGTTTATTAAATATATTTTCATAACTGTTAGACAAAAACATAACATTATACTCATGGGGTACCATGTGATGATATTTTGAGATATATTTATAGATTTACACACATTGTTCAATATATAAATCAGGCTAACACCATATTTCTTATGAAATAATTCAAAATCATTTCCTTGTTCTTTTGGAAATAATATACTCTATTATTATAATTTGGAGTATAAATTCACAGGAAGAAAATAAAACTCTAATATTTTAAATGGTAAATTTAAAAATTCCTAGATATAATTTTAGATTAAATTTTAGTGGAATTGTCTCTGTAGTAGCTTCTTTGGATTTCCTGGAGCTTGCTGTAGTCCGGTGACACACTCCTATGCATCACAAAGTGTGGTGGCCATATCTTCATGGTGGAATTAAGTCTCAGTTCTAATCAGGGCTATTTAGAGCAGTCATTGGCTCTTAGGGCATAAATCAATTTTTGTGGCAAGTTGACAAGATTGAATTAAACCACTTCTAAGGTGACATTCAATGGAACTCCTGGGTATGTTGTACATCTACTGAAATTAGTCTGTTAATAAGCATATACTTCAAAATTTTCTTATAAATGCAAATAGAGTGTTTATAACTTCTTTTCATCCTTTATTATTAATAGCTTGGTTTTTCTGAACTTTTAAATAAGTGTCTATTTCCCTCATCTAGGGTGGAGTTAATGGATTGACTGGAGAGCTAGAATTTGGAGAAAATGGAGGTAACCCCAATGTGCACTTCGAAATCCTTGGAACCAACTACGGAGAAGAACTTGGCAGAGGTGTCCGTAAAGTAAGCCTAGACTTGTTATAAATTTTCTTCTATGTACTATTGTGGTTTTGCCATATAATTTTCTGTAGTGTGATCACAGTATCATTAAATTGCATGTGTTCCAAAAGAGAATGTGAGAGGAAATTAGGAAGGGAGGACATACCTTAGACTTGAAAGGTCAGGGGCTTGGAATACTTTTAGATATGTAAGAAGTGTGGAACAATTAATTAGATTCATGCTTTCGAATGATATAAAAGGCCAGGTGGTGGTGAAACAAGGCTTTAATCCCAGCACTTGGGAAGCAGAGGCAGGTAGATCTCTGTGAGTTCGAGGCCAGCCTGGTCTACAGAGTGAGTTCCAGGTCAGGCAGGACTACCAGAGAAACCCTGTCTTGAAAAATCAATAATAATAATAATAATAATAATAATAATAATAATAATAAATAATAATAAGGTAAATGGTATCACATTTCACTCACTATAATAATGCTTTTATAAAATGCTAAATTCAATATTTAGACAAAGCACAGCTGTTTGATTTTTAGTTTGTAACATGCACAAAATCAGAATAAATATTTGGGTAAGTTTAATATGGTAATATTGAAAGTCAGCTATAGAAGGTGACATTATAGAAGAATATTGTGTGTGGCCCGTAGTTAGGAGATGATACTTACAGGAAATGATCCTTAGTAAATTCTGCAGATCACAGAATGAGGCAGATAAGCACCAATATGCTTGTTTTTTTGACAGAATACCCTGACTTTTGCTCTTGAAAGGAGAAATATAAAGGAGAAATGACTCATTTTTTACTTTGAACTTGCCATTTTACACATTTTTGTAGGGAAAAACTGATGGGTAATTTGTATACAGAACCAGTAAGTATAATGGTCTTGTTGTCTGAGGTTGATTGTGTTGAGAATGTCTGGTTCTGGACACACTTGCTTCCTGTGCTGACATGTGTCAGGCAAACAGTCAAGTTAGGCATTGTCATTACTGGAAATAAGTCCTCAGGAAATTTATGCTGAGTTAAACTATCTTGGTACACTTTAATTTTTGTTTGCTAGTGGAGAATTCTAACATACAGAAAATGGCATAAACACAGAATACTATAATGAACTGTTGGAAAGGAAACCATCCCTGCTGTGGTCAAAAAGAAAAGCAGGCCCAGGAAACACCATCAAGTGCTCCCTAGATGGCAAGCCTGATCACAGGGGTGGAACCATTAGTCTGAATTTAATGTGACCACTGGGCTATATTTTAACTTACTTGATCACCTTAGGAAGTAAAATTTTCCAGTATTCAGACTTGTATTGAGTCTCCCATATTATCTTTCCAGATTCTAGAATTCTATCTTGTTTGTCTTAATTCATCCTTGCTGGAGCATGTAGTAGAAATTCATTAATTTTATTGTTCCATTTTTTCTATTATGTGAATGTGCCAGGATTTATTACACTGTTTCCATTTTAGACTGCTATCAGTAAGGCAGTTGTAATGCTCTTACATATATTTATTGGTTGTACTTGTGCATAATTTTTTTTGTGCGTGGAAGAGTAGAATTGTAATATACAAATGCATGCCTTAGACATTCCTGGGTAGTATCAAACCCCTTTATTGAAATGTACCAATTTTGACTTTCCTCATCAGTATAAAGTAAGTTCTTGATGCCACATGACCCAGCATCCTGATTTGTCAGACTTCTAAGCTTCTGTTAATTTCTTGAGATAGTCATATATCTTCATGATCTCAGTTTAAATTCTCGAACTATAAAACATTCTGCTTCCTATTGTAGGCATCTCATTTTCTCTTTTACTCCATGTCCCCTTCAAGTTTTGTTGTTTTTTTCTCTAGATGTTATCCTTTGGGAAGGTAGAGATGTCATTTGTATTTTAGATATGATACTTGGAGATGTATGGAGATACATGTGAACACACCGAAGATTTGTCCTTTGCTACTTAATTAAATTACAAGAATTACTTTCTTCTCTGAGGAACTGGTTTTCATAACATTCTTAGCATATTTAAATTTGCTTCTGTTATGAATATTTTTCTATGATTGTTGATGTTTATTCTTATTCAAACATCATTCTATACTCTAGTCATGGATCAGTTGGGTATCTTGCAAAGGTTTGTATGGTTCTGCCTTTTTTTGCTCAAGTCTTTCTATACCCAACTAACTTTTTTGAATATGTGGTATAAGAAAAAATGGAATTCCATTCTTCAAGTGCTATTATGTTTGCAGTTGTTTTAAAATATGATTTAAATGTAATTGCCCCACAATATTAAGTATATTATGCGTTTTGATAATTGTATTTACCAGGATGATGTCCTCCTAGATGGAGTTACAGGGCATTTTTGTTACCCAGAACATGGCCTCATCCTCACTCCCATTCTTATGACAGAGACATTATGCTTAGTCTAAAGTTTATGTACACAGAAATGGGCAATGTGATATATAGTCATTTGTACCTTCTTCCCTTAATGTAACTTTATGGCATATCCTTAATATCATTCAGAAATATTTTGGGAATTTATTTGAGAGAGTCGTCATTTAATTTATATTCTATAACTAGAAAATTATTCATTTTAAATTTCTTTTTCTGTGTATTGCTAACCCATTAAAATCACAGTGATATTTCAATTGAGTTTTATATCAACCTTTCTTGTTCAGCTTTTTAATTCTTAAATCACTTGTAGATTCTTGTTCACTTCCTCCAGATTGTCCTATCATATGCATTTAATAATAGTTGTTACCTCTTTTTTGTAGTATTACAGCTATTATTTTTTTCTTGTGTTAGTGTACTTGGGACCTCAGTTCAGTGATGACTGGAAATAATAATAGTAGACATCTTTGAATCATTTTCAACATATTGCTGCAAAATGCATTTTTACTTTTTAGCCTTATTTGGGTTAATGAAGTCTTACCTATTTCTAGAATGTACTAATATAGTAATTTCATATTGAATGTAGACATACATTTATGCTTACATAAACCATATTTGCCTTGTTATTATCTTACCTATCAATGTTACATTGGTGCTTATGATTTGGGTTTCCTGGAATCATCCTTTCAGGTGGATTTCTATGGTGAGGTTCAGCTGACAAAAACTACAAGTGTTAGTAAGTGAGCATCCCAGAGACATGCACAGTACATAAGCATGCCAAACAGTTGTTACTGACAGACACATCTCAGTGGACGGTAATGCCAGATATGTAAAGAGAAACTATAGAAAAGAAATGAAAGGTGAAAAGTTAACATGTTTGTGCAGAAACTAAATAGTTTTGAGAGGATGTAGAGGAACACGTTTAGAATGTAACTAAGTTAAGCATATTTGAATACTAAGAGATAAAATCATTTAAGAGCGAGAGTTGAAGATAGAGCAAAATAGTGTTGAGTAATGATTAATTTCAAGTACGAAAATAAAGGCAGAGAAATGAATGCAGAAGTACCAGGCATTATTGACCTTAAGGTAGATGGGAGTGGTTCTCCAGAAATCCAAAAGAAAAGTGAGGAGAGAAGCAAGTCCTTGTGTGGTGTAGGTTTACTGGTGTTTGGGAACTAAGGCCATAGTTATCAAGAGTGATGCCTTTTGCTGGAGAAATGGGAGGTGAGATTATCTACTAAGAGGAAAAGGCACCAGAGTATCAGAGACATTAGATTCTGGAGCTGGAGGCTTAAAGTGGCAGGCAACAGGAGGAAGGATTTGCCAGGCAGGGCTGCTGTGGCATATAGGGTTAAAAAAAAAAAAACAGTTTGCTGTAGCAGTGCCCTTGGTTGTGTTTGTCAGCAACTCTCAGTAGGCTGAATGGGTCTCATTAACTTAAGTTGAATTTTCATTAGGTTGCTATCCTTTTGTTTTACTTTTTGTAGCCATTCACTAAAGCAAGTGAGGTTAAAGACAGTGGTATGATATGTAAGATATGATTGAAATGACACAGTTTGATACCTACCCTGGACACAGGTAACAATGGAGATGGAAAGAGTTTCAGCAACAGAAACAAAGTATCTCCATCCTAGCATATCTCAAGCCTCTATCATAACACAGTGAAATAGGAGAGTCTCTGAACCAGAAAACTTGTGTTTGGGGAGAGAGTATCTAGACTGAGGACATTTAGGGTGAATGGGTGCTTGTGCTTGTGGAGGTGGCAAAAGAGGGTTTCCATTCTGACTCAGTTCTGGAAGTCCTCTGTTGTCCATAATATTTTGAGGTCATGCTGGTCAAAGTTAGTCACTTTGACCTGCTCTGAATTCAGTCTGTACTCATTATCTAGCATTAAAGGAACAATGATCCATACACACCATAGCATGTATACATCATTTTCAAGAATATCAGATAGCCATGGGAACAGATCAGATTTCTACACTCTAGCTTCCTCCTAGAGAGCCTCCTAAGAGCAAATACCATATAGATGCTCTACAAAAGGTAGCTAGAATCTTCATAAACTTTTAACTCTAAGGTTTATACTGTTGACACCCTCAAAATCTGTGAATCCAGATATGGTGACACACACCTGTCATTACAGTGCTCAGAAGGCTGAGATAAGACGATTAGGACTTCGCCAGTTCAGTAAAGATATCCTGGCTCATTTTTTTTTCTCCTTATTTAAAAAAAAATTTTAAACATTCTTGATTTTCAAATATTTTTTCTTTTACTCTCAAAGTTTGTATATTCATTTAGTGTATGTGTGTGTGTGTGTGTGTGTGTGTGTGTGTGTGTGTATACATATACATGTAACCACAGTCACCATTTGTCATCATAACATTTGTTTATAGCACTCATTTTTTTCTACTGAATCCCAATTTCAATAAACTACTGAATTTATGCATTCTAAATCTAGCTGTGTTAGGATCACAACCAGTTAGTTTTGGATGTGGAGTTTAGTTTATGTGTGGAGCAGTTCCTTCATACATTGACACAGGCCATGATACTTTCAAAGATGCTTAGCAAGGAAAGCCTTGCCCTCCAAAGTAACTGCAGCTGAGATTTGCTAGGTATCTGTCCAGAATTGGAGTTCCAGTCACTGCTACTCTATCCACATCTCAAAGAGAGTATGTGGCTTTCTAACTGAGGAACTGTCAAGCTGTCAGCGTTTGTTGAGTGGCCAGGGGCTGAATGTGCATGATGCCCACATACTTATCGCCTCCAGCAGGGATCCTGTCAGATTTCACGAGCCAGGCAGAGTGTGTCTGTTAGGATTTGACCACAGTTCACAATCCTAAATGTTGGATCAGTCTGTGCCGTGTTGGCATTATGTGAATGAAGACTTCATCCTCCTGAGTTTGATGAGAATGTGAACAGGATGAATTCTCACTGTTACTCACCAAAATGAAGAGCTTCCCAATTTTCTATTCTCTATATATTGTTTTTCTTGGTTAAATACCTTACTGATATTTAACTCAGACAATAGCATAATCACAGTGCCCTATGTGTCCTCGAGAAAAACTGAAGTGAAACACAAAGTCAGTTTTTGAGGTCATCATGATTTTCTGTGGTTAATTTCGCAGTCATGTTGCTGTTCCCATTGCTTCATCTCAATCCAGAACTTTCAACAAAATTAATTGTAGCAGTAATATTGTATCAAAGAACCTAAAACTAAGTTTATAATAGAACTATAGGAAAAGAAAAGATTATGCTGAATGAAAACATAAAGAATCAATGTGGTTTTCCTTAGAAGAGGAATTCCACCACCGCAGCATTTGCTTGTCTGAATTTTTTGTTCCATTTGCCAGAAGCACCCACATTTTATAGTGAAAGACTGAGTTCCAGAATTAGCACGTAATGCTCTGACCTTAAGGTCTTCGAACTTTATCACAAAAGGAAAATAAGGTCAATAAAAGTGGATTAAAGCTGGCTCCACAGCCAATCTCACCCAGACAGTAATGCTTACTTAGAGCAGTGGTTCTCGACCTTCCCAGTGCTATGACACTTTAATACAGTTCCTCATGTTGTGGTGACCTCTAACCATGAAATTATTTCCGATGCTATTCATAACTGCAATTTTGCTACTGTTATGAATTGTAATGTAAATATCTGATATGCAACTCTCAAGGGGTCAGGACCCACAGGTTGAGAACTGCTGGCTTAAAAGCACTGTGAAGATGTTAACACTTTATGTTTTCGCATAAGCAGCTGCAACAACAATGTGGCCAAGGTTCTGAGCGCTTAGGTGCAGTGATTTCTCTGAAAGATTTGAACTCCTTACTCACATTCTCCTACACCAAAGTCACACAGGAAAGAACCATAGCTTTTCTTTATATGCAAAACTCATTCTTTTTTAAAAAGACCACCATATAGATTATTGCTGGTCCATTTTTAATTAACTAACCTTTTACTGTCTCGTATTCAGAAAGATGAAAGAAACATAATGGCGTCTAGTGGCTGAGGATGAAACATTTCTCTGTATTCTTCAGCAGAGGATGTTCTGACTCCTGACTATCTAAATAGCACCTTCCTTTTCACATTATCCAGTCTTAGGTTGTTTTTAGCAAACCAATAGTATACATATATATATATATATATATATATATATACACATACATATATATATACATATTTGTACAAATAATCTTTGTGCTTGTATTTATATGCAGATATAATTAAAATCTTTGTTTAGAGTGTCACCTTTTCCATTGCAATGTTACTTTATGAGATCAAAAATATCCTTGGCCTGCTGTATTGTCCAGGTCTGTCACACAGTAGGTGCTATAGAACTCATAGAAAATGTTAATATATATTTTATATATATATATATATATATATATATATGTACTGGGTCATCAAAAATAGAACCAGTTTTGTGTTTGTAGTTCATAATTACTTTCTAAATAGCTTAGACCCATCATGTAGTAGATCAGAAAGGTGCCTAAGCCTTTGGTGTCAGACATGCCTATGTCAAAGTTCTGATTCACTGACTGTGGTTCTTAGAACTTCTATAAAAAGCAAGCCTAAATTTCTAAGTCAGTAATATAGTGTTATATCATTTTTTCTAAAGATTATAGTAAAGCTCAGTGGAAATTGTTTTCAGATTATATAGTGCGAGATTTTTAAAATGTCTGGTTAAGAATAGGCACTCCTGAGTTTCAAAGCAGTGCAAAATCCAGTTGCTGTTCTGACAAGAAATTGTCATGTGAAGTGGGGAAAATTATTTCACTTTAGGTGTGATGAGCAGATGATTATACACAACATCATCACAGTGATAGCATGCAATATTTTGTTTTCTTTAATGTCTTTTCTGACTCAAAAATTCAACAAGTCTATCAATCAAGCTTGTAAGCCATAGTTGGAAAATGTATCACTTTTTATTTATTGTTCCCGTGGTGTGTGTGTGTGTGTGTGTGTGTGTGTGTGTGTGTGTGTGTGTGTTTGCTAAGATCAAATCCAGGACCTTGTGCAGGCCAGGCAGGAGCTCTGTCACTGAAATGTATCTACACGCTTTACTGTCTAATTTGAACAGTGAATTTATGTCTTAAAAAATGTTGTAAACCCAGTAGCCTCTTTTTATGTCATCATCCCTTATATATAATTTATAATCACAATAAATTTGGTTTTATCACCTTCTATTAGGATGGGCCTTCAAGAAATATTCTATATCACAAAGTGGTGTGATTTCCAGGAAGACTCATACTTTATGAAACTTCCAGAGTGTGTTAGATTGTAAAGAGTTATTGATCAGAGGCATCACCTGTGAAGAAGGAAGTTCCACTGTCTTTGAAGTATACCCTACAGGCAGACCTTTTCTGCTTCTAAGATGTTCTATGTGCCATAGCTGGAGGGTCGAGAACATAGCTACTTGTGCTGATGTCTAGGTTTGCTCCAGCTTTTCTAGAAGAGTTCTTTGCTCTTGCACTAAGATCCCTTCTGCAGGAGTCCATATTTAGGTAGGCAACATGTTCTGCCTCTTGAAGAGAGAGCACACTATCACTTACAGAGATTGGGATGATGGTGATTCCTTCATAACACATAACACAGCAGAGATGCCTGACAAAGATGAATTCCAGCACCAGGTTTTGACAGACATGCTTTTGTGGAAGAACTACAAAATCTAGAAAGTTTGCTTAATGTTATGGTCAACTTCGTATGAGATGCCTGGATTGCTGACAAATATTGTTTTTTGACGTCACTGTTGGATCTTTGGTGAAGAAATTACATATGGTAAGTAGCATGAGGAAAAGACCCCCTTCACCCAGGGAAGTGGAAATCATTTAGTTTCTTGAGCCTCAAATTGAACAGAAATGCAGAGAAATAGTAAATTTTAATCATGTTCAACCTGAGACAACCCCATATGCATCCCTCAGACAAGTACTCCTCATTCTCACATCTCTGACGTCCAGTTGAGAATTACACAGTCTTTCTCAGTTCTTGGGCCTTCAACTAATAAAAGGACCAACACTACAGCTCTCCTTCTTCTCAGGGTTTTGAGTTCAGACAGGCATTCTTATGTAGTCTACTTTTGGTTCTCTTGCTTGCAGATGGCTGATCTTGGAACTTCTTCACATCCATAATTGAATGAGCAAAGCATAAATATATATATATATATATTTAAATTAATTGATTTATTTTATGTGCATGGGTATTTTTTCTGCACATATATCTGTGCACTACATGTGTGCCTAGTGCCTCCAGAGGCCAGAAGAGAGTGTTCCATCCTTTGGAACTGGAATTACAGACAGTTGTTAGCCACCATGTG
>CABHPP010117381.1:0-24787 GCA_902168425.1 Peromyscus attwateri | reverse complement strand
AATAACAAGGAACAGATTGCAAGAAAAAAAAAATAGGGATCTGCTTCTGCCTCCCGCGGATTTGCCCCTTTCCCGTCGTGCGGTGGGGTGTGAAGAAGCACAGCTTGGGAGGAATGTGGACTGCTCTGTAAAGGTCATGGAAGTTTCCAACAGAAAGTGATGACTCATGTTCCATACATCCTGATATTTCAGAGTGTGCAGGAAAAATGCAATCCGCTCCAACACACCCTGTCTTTCCATGGTTTCTTGCCAGTTCACTTGTGAATTTCACTACAAAGGGCAGTTCAACAGCCAAGGTGAGGGAAGTTGCTGATGTGAACAAAAGTTCAACGGCAGGGCAAGAGGACACAGGTCCCTCTGTGCTTTGCGTTTTCCACAGACAGGTTCACCAACACAGAGATCCGTTCTCATGCAAATACACAGCTCGGTGTTTGTGCATCTTTCAGAGCAGTTTTTGAGGCTGCCCTTCCTCCGGGTTCTGAACACACACATTTGCCCGCACACACAAACACCAGCTTTGAAATTGTATGGTATTGTCTCAGAACTTGAAACACATCCAGCTTTTGACCTTAACTTCCCAACACTTCAGGAAGCAGGAATTCTCACACCCTCGAGCCTCTTAGTAAAACAAGCCCCTGGGAAAGTCTGGCCAAAAGATGCTTGGTTGTACACGCTGCATACATACCCTTCTCTCTCCTCACTCAAGACATACAAGATCACCCTGTCTAGATCTTGATACGAACTCATTGAACAACCAAGCAATACAGCTCTGCAGCAGACGTATGACACACGCGATCAACTTGCCATCCGCACGTGAGTTTAGGAAATGTGGACTAAACAGCATTTGCTTCCCAGGGGTGCAGAGAAACAATCAGCCCCACCCTTCCTCCTTGCTTGTATCATAACAGTCAACACTCAGATTCCAAGACTGGGGGGACTGGCCAAGCCTTATTCTGTTCTCATTCCATTATGCCTGGCAGAGACAAGAATCCTTGACAGGAGGACATGCAGGAGAGGGGTGTGGTCCCCAAGGGAAAGCGGGATACTGTTATCAGAGGAAACAGCAATGCATTCTGGGCAGGAAAATTGGGAGATTAGCTTTAAAGCAAGCAAGCAAGTAAGCTCAGCCAGACCTTCAACGGTTGTTCAAGGTTACAGAGAGGAGCGGAACACTTAGCTGCTGTTACGAGCTTCCCTACATATGAGATTATGGCCCTAAAACCAGGAAGGCCCACACTGTTAGGAGCCCAGGATAGCTTACTGATCTCCATATAAAATGAGAGAGTCCCAAAGCCTTTGTCAATTCTCTGTCAAAATGAAAATAGAACAAGAAATTCTTTTTTTTTTTTTTTTTTTTTTTTTCAAGACAGGGGTTTTTTTTGATGTAACCCTGGCTATCCTGGAACTTCATCTGTAGTTGAGGCTGGCCTCAAACTCAGAGATCTGCCTCTGCCTCTCGGGTTCTGGAATTAAAGGGGTGTGCCACCATGCCTGGCTGAGCAAGAAAATTTTAAATTCAGAAAATTACAGAGGCTGAGGGTGTAGCTCAGTAGTAGAACCTACCATGCATCTGGCCTCAGTTGATTCCCAGGCTGAACATGGGGATTGAGGGGAAAGGACACACATGCTCTGTGCAGAAGTTCCCTCAGTCTACAAGAGCTTGCTGTTTTATTCTTGAATGCATATATTTCACCATGGCACAGCTGCATTCAACAAAACACTATTCCTTGTATAAAATAAAAGTCTGTTTACCTTTAAATCCCACATATTGACTCTAGGTCTGCTGACAGAAACTACATTGGAAAAAAAAAGAATTACATTCTTATTTGGCAACTTGTCAAGCATTTGAATTATAGCTACAACCTTCTTCCAAAACACAACAACAGTAATAATAATTGACCTTTCTAGGCTGAGCACCTCCAGGTTCTTTCAATGGTTCCTTAGGAAATTTTGCTGATACATCCCCATCCCTTTGGCCAGTCTTCTGTGGAAGTACTAGTTAAATAGAGAATAACTATATTTCCAGATTTCCAGAGGCTGAGTTCCACTTTGTCAATATCCCTTTAAGAAATATGATGCCCAAAATGAAATGCAGCACTCCAGAGCCAGAAAGCAAATGCATGGCGTTGAGCACGCTTCACAGAGAGGCTGCCATATGTCACTAAGTGTTTCGGGATCTGCCGTCATTGAAGAGGAAGCACAAGACTGCAGGGGAGTCAAGACAAGAGTCCTGGGTAGTGTTCCAGTATCATTCAGTGTGAAGCCCTAAATAAGGAAAACAACAGATGCAGTGTGCGGCTCTTCATACAAAACTCTTCAGCATGGGAATGCCTTATCATAGTCACAACCTACTGTTGCCTCGCAGCCCCCGGGGGAACTTCCCTGGGGACGTGTTAGAAGAGGAAACTGCCTTGAAAGAAATTTCTCAGGCACATTAGAGCTGACAGAAATCAGTTCTGATGTCAGGACTCGGGTGTCGGAACAGTAAGGAGGAACAGGGACCAGGCGTGTTCGGCGAGCTATCGCAGACCATGCTGAAAGCCACCTCCAAAGGCTCCTGTCCTGAGGGTTTCGCCAACCTCTAATCTGGGCATGAGGTGGAAGGAGAAATGAGAGCTCGTTATCCAGGCAGGTTTGGGTAACGGGATATCAAATACACATTTGGCAGATTCAGTACATTCCCCCATGGCTACTAGAAAACCCGACACAGGAGTCTCCTCTGATTTGCTGTTGATTGTAAGCTGTCTGCCTCCGTGTGATTCTACAACAGCTTCAGCTAATTCAGAGATTTAAAAGCCCAGCCCAGGGAGCAGCTCATGCATTTATAAAGCATCTGAGAGATTATGGGTACTGAAGCCAGGGAATACTTCACATTCTCCCGACCTACAGCTGGCAGTCTTGTATTCCTAAGACACACATAGCCACACACGCAGGACACGGAGAGGCACGGATTGTGTGTGTGTGTGTGTTGAGAGTTGTTTCAAATCTAAGCCTCATTATTTACTTTCCAAATCTCCTAAGCAATGACAATCAATTCTCTCTAGTTTGTCTAAAGACTATGCCCAAACTCCTTACTCTTACTATTGAATACGGTGATAAACTGCTCGCTGCGGCTGCTGGAAACGGGACCATGCAGTCTGCTTCCTCTCAGTATTTGTTTGTCTTCCTTTATTTCCTTAGCTGTTTTTGAGCCTTGTCTTAAGAAAAATAAATGAACATGGGGCATGGTGACTCTGGCAGGCACTGTGTACACATCATTCAGGCAGACCGGCATTTTGACGGCGGTATGGCTACATGGGTGACACAGCCCAGCTCCAGATGAAAGGTGTGTCGCATCTGGATTCTGTAGAAGCATAGAATGTTTCTCCCAGGCGTGTTTTAAGAGAGGTCTAGCCAAACTCCTCTTGTCTGACAAGCCAGCCTGCAGCACAGCTTTCAGTCTCTCGGGAGGCAATCGACTCCCTGTGGAACGTGAGCAGCTGATCCCACAGGCCGAGGACTAAGCTACCTGTGGCTTACTGGTAAGTACAGGAACGTGCCTGCATTTTACGATACATGCTCAATGAAGCGTGTAGGTCATGAGGGCAACGGTTTTTTTTTTTTTTTCTAATTTTTGCCTGTCACGTTTACTGAGCTATCCCAAGTGCATTCAACAGTGCCTAATATGTACTTGTGGAATAAACAGTGTGGTTAAGAATCACCGCTCCCTCCGCATTCAATTCTGTGGCTGCCTTATTCCTAGACACCCACTGACACCATTCTGCACTGAAATGGTGGAGCATAAACAACAGCAGGCTGACAGATAACAGTACTCAGGATAATGGAGGGATGGCTCTCAAGCAAGGAGCCTCAGCGGAAGATAATATTTAGATTCATGTAGATGTAAAACTTTGTGTTAGCATTTTACCACCCAAGAAATCCTTTTCATGTCTTTTCCCATTATGCCAAAGGAGTTCACACAGAGCAGACCGGCTGTGCTCCCCCTCCTTGTCAGGGGCACGCGTCTTTGTATCCCCTGGGAATTTAGCACCTTACTAACCCTCGCTCAGGCTAAGAGGAGGAAATTCCAGTGTGGCACGCCTTTGATCTGTGCCACCAGCGGTGGAGTCTGCAAAGAGTTCAAAGAACAGGACAGATGAGTTGAGTCCTGCTGCCAATGCAGCTCTCCCGCCTTGAAGGATGGGAAGCTGCCATGCTGAGGCCCCAGCAGAACCAGGGATAGGGAACTAAAGCTGCAGGCAATTCTCCTGCAGACCACCAGGCCGCAGTGAGGGAAGGAGCAGAGCCCAGAGGAGGCCACCAGCCTCTCCACTGCTACCACCCAGACTGCCAGGTATGGCCTGGATTGTCCAACAATTGGAGGTACCACCAGTTCCCAACCTAGTGTTGAAGGCCTGGAGGACTCTTTGGGAGCCACTGGCCCTTGGTCTGCACTGGAAGCCTGAAGAAGCTGGGTTCAGATATCAGAGAAGGAAGGCAGCAGAGGCTGCAGCAGCAGCAGCAGCAGCAGCAGCAGCAGCAGCAGCAGCAGCAGGGTAGATGAGCTGGCCAGGAAGAGAAGCAGGAAAAGCAAAGCTTCCTTCTCCCATCTTTTAACTCGGCTGTGGTGAGAAGGAAGGGGCTGCGATGGGAAGGGGCTGCCCACACCTAGGGGAGGTCTTTACATTTCACGTAACTTACTGCAGAAAACCCCTCACAGATGTGCCCAGCAGCTTGACCCTCCGTTGATTCCAAATACACCCCAACTGACAGCCAATATATAACATCACAGTATAGTAAGACAAAAATAATAACTGGTGGTCAAACCTCCTGAATAAGCATTGTGTTCTTCTATCTAATAGGAATATCCCAAGCTTTACCTTATTATTTACTCATACATAAAAACTACCCGGTAAGTATTTCGGGGATGCAGCAAGTGAGGTGCAGAGTCTTCACACGCAAAGATCCCAACAGAGGACTACATTGTTTTATTTGATGTTTTCTCAATAAGTCTATAATTATACCATATTTGAAAACTAGAGAAATGAGAAAATTCTTGTTAAGGGCTTGGACATTTTACACAGGCTCACAGATCAAAGACTTACATTTTTTTTTTTATCTTTTTCACTACATTAATTGTAAGGAATAGCATACTGGGGTAACGTCCCACCCGTTCTCAGGCCACTGAGTCCCAGTGAATAAGTCAATAGAAATGTGGTGAGGTGATGAGGGGAAAGTTCTGCTGCATCTCAGATAACTTCATCTTTTTTAAACTGTTTTTAAAAAAAGCTCAGCTCTGGGGCACAAAGTTCTTCCAGAGCAAGATAGCGGAGAGATTCTCACACATGCGGAGCTGTGAACGAACGAGTGGGACAGATCCAGCTTTGTTCACCCCGTGAGCCTTTCCAAGGGGCAGATGGAGCCCTGGGACTGACTCCACAGACCTTTCCCAGGAAAACCTAATGTCCACAACATAATCTGCAGATGGGATCTCGGGAATCACTCCCAACGGAGACCGCATTGAGCTGCGGTCTTTGTTTCTAAGTCAATCTCCTGTCCCAGAGGATGTAGGAAGCCAAGCCTTCCAATTAGAAATCTCCACGAGTATCAGCACTCAGGCTGTAGCTTTTTGTTTCCTAGACCTTAACCCTATTGGGTAGTAGATTAAAATGAAAAAGGAGAGTAAACTCAAGTTGTAACTGACTGCTGCTTAGGCCACATTTATTTTCAAATAGCTGTGGAGTAAGTGCTGGGGGTGAAGAGGGTAGCTTGGGCCAGCACTCTCTACAGGGAAGGAGCACCTCGGAGGAATGCACAGGCTGCTTCCACAAAGCCATGAGAAGGGGAGAGCGCAGGGCTCAGGGTATGTCACTGTGCCTAAGCTTCCAGCTCACTGTTTGTTTTTGGTTTTTTGTTTTGTTTTTGTAGGAAAACAAGTGTTCTAATGTTTCTGGCCTGCTCCCTTATCTGTAAAATGATTATGATAGTGAAAACCATGATTAAAAGGCTGCAAAAATAACTGGCTTGAAGAATGTATTAGCTAATCTAGTTTAACTTTTTCGACACTGCCATAACCTAATATACGAAAATTACTATCTCTATTTCACAACTGAGAAGACCGTGGCTCAG
The DNA here is from genome assembly GCA_902168425.1 of Peromyscus attwateri. Taxonomy (NCBI): domain Eukaryota; kingdom Metazoa; phylum Chordata; class Mammalia; order Rodentia; family Cricetidae; genus Peromyscus; species Peromyscus attwateri. The sequence goes on along the minus strand of CABHPP010117381.1, from coordinate 18,679 downwards.
AAAGGATCCAGGCCTTTCCTTAGCAGGGTGGCAGGAGAGAGGGACTTCTTGTGGAATTACTGATGGTTAAGCTTGAGAGTCATTATTTGAATAGGTCAAGACTCCATATCTTATTTTGTATTTTCTATGTTAAAGAGAGCTTGCAAAACCTCTTTAGGTCTGAGACCCATAGAAATTGGATCTGCCTGATGCTGGCAATGTGTAGGGCTGCAGTCCAAATGTAGGAGACTCTAAATCCAAAGCCTGAAGCCTCCTGAGAGCCTCTGAGAACTCCCCATGTTCTCCTACCTTTGAGGCTATCTGTGACACACCAAAACATGTCCCCTCAAAACCCACACCCCTCATTCAATGTGGCTGATTTTGGAGATTGAACCTCTAAGAGATAATTACTATAAAATAAGGTGCTAATCATTTACCTTAAGATGGGGTTTTAACCTGAATCGACATCCCTGTAGAAAAGAGAACAGAGCATCTTCATGTGTGACACCTAGGAAGGGTCACGCAGACAGAGAAGAGAGCTACTGCTATCAGCAAAGGCACCCTCATGAGAAACAAGCAAACAAACCCAGAATCTGCTGCCGCCTTACTGTGGCTCTCAGCCTCCAGGATTATTACAAAGGGCATCTCCGTTGTTTAATCCACCCAGTCTGTGATGTTTTGTTACAGCAACTGGAACATGCACTGTCTTATATCTCAAATAATAGGACTGCTGGCGTGTTCTGTGGAGGATCACTCCACAAATAGAACTGTAGGTCTGACCAGAGCATAGCTGACATTATTTCATCTTTCCTAGAAATCAAAATGTCTTCTTCCTTCCTGCCCTTGGGGCTGCAATATTAACTGTTTCACAGTAGAAAATCTTTCCAATACTAACTTCATTTATTCCTGATTTTCTAAGGATGAGATGGACTTCTGTATGTACGCCACTGTAGCAACCTTGGGCTTAACACTTTCATCTACATGGACGGTGGGACAGAATAATTAACCAAGATTACGTTGCAAACCGTTTGCCTAAATAACACAAAAAATATTCCCCAGTTCCCATTTACATCATCTAGTACTCAGAAATCCCTCAATGAGGACAATGAATTGAGTGGGCAATCCAACCAACTGGACTGTTTTGCATTCAGTGTAGGATGATCAACGTACATCTGAACACATAATTGTGTAACATCATAATAATTTTTATTTCTCACTGATTCCTCAATTCTTATTTTACTAACATTTATCCATGAAGTGCCAGGTGGTCTTAGAGATATTAACAATCTGCAGACAAATGGAATGCAGACTCCAGGGTGCTCGCATTTGTACTCATTCCCTGGAGTGTAGTTGCTTGTGACTGCCATAGCTTGTGGCTCTGACTCCTATGATTCTGTTCATTATAAATCAATACTGAAAAGATTTTACAGGATAATCAACACCTCACTCAGTTAATTTGAAGTTCATCAGAAGATTATCCTGGGTGAGCTTGGTCTAACTAGATGAGTGTTTAACCAAGGATTTAAAGAGATCAAAGATTCTTCCGATTGAGAAGAAACAAACAGCTGTGTTATGGGCAAGTCTCATGTATAAAACTGTGGGGAGTCTCCCGGAGCTAAGAGCACAGAGCCTCCACCCCAGCTGACAGTCAGCACTAAACCTCAGGACCACACCCATAAAAGATCGTAAAGGCCTTTAGAAGAAGGCGCCCAATCACAGATTAGACAGGAGTCTGGCCCACACCTTGATTTCTGCCTGGTGAAAGCCTGAACTCCCCGTGAAAATGAGCTGAAACAGTGTTTTAAAGGTTTGTAACTATGAGCTGGGGAAGGGTGTGGTGAGGGGATGTGAGTGTGTATGCCTGTGGAGGTTACAGGTGTCAGGTCCCAGTGCAGCTGGAGTTACAAACAATTGTGGGCCACCAGACAGGGGTACTGGGAACTAACCTCAGACCCTCTGCAACAACAATCCTGTGCTCTTAACTGTTGAGCCATCTGTCCAGCCTGGAAGTGTGTGTTGTTTTAAACTTCTGAGTTTGTGGTAATATGTTACGCTTTATAAAACATAATAATAATACAGAGTGAATAACATAAACAAGGTACCTGCCTTTGTAGGGCTTTGACTTCAGTGAAGGACATGAGCAACAGCTTGCTTGTAAACTTGCAGCAGTATTCCAACTAATGACATGTGCAACAGAAAAGTTGCCCCCAGCTGGTGGAGCATAGAGAGAGTGGATGGGGAGAGTGGCCAAGGAGGACTACACTGAAACACAAAAGCCAGCCACAGGAGATAAGCGGAAAGAACATTCCAGGCATAAGGAAATGGCAAGAGAAAAGGCCTTCCATGTTGGTGGCCATATCATCACAGAATTAACTCCAAGAGCTACGTGGAGACACTGCCCCACAAGCTCATTCATTTAATGAAGGTTTAATTTAATATAAACGTATAACTGCCCAAAAAATATGCTTCAGTAGAGTGGGTACTATTGGACATTAATCAGTTTAAGTGCCATTAGCAAAAGTTCTAATTATAGCAGCCTTTTCAATTCAGCTTTTCTTCAACCTCTGCCAGGCAGAAATGTTCCTTATAGAACACTGCGGTACTTAGCAGAATGAAACTCCCAAGAACGCTTAATGAATTGGGAATGTTTCAACTGAATTCAAAGTTTGGTGTTCATTTGATTCTTTTGGGGTGGAATGTTACTCTCTGTGAGGAAGACACAACAATAAAGAATAATTAAACTGTGCTCTGCCCAGACCTCTGAGGGGTGTGTTAGGGTCTGCGTCATTAGACCCGTAACAGGACTGCAGCAAGAATAACCATAACACACAGTGAGTAGCTTTGGCAGGTTTGGGCTAGTTTCCAATACTTACCGAGCTCCATGCAAAGTACCCTGTGTGGTGTCCCTAAAACCCATGAGACAACAGGATAGTGTTATTATTACATTTTTAATATAGAAATTCGTGCTTTAAAAGATTGACATATTCTCAAAAATGCACCAGTTGTAAGGATGGAAGCCAGGACGTAAGTCCAAGTGAACGGCTCTAAGCCCCAGGCTGTCAACAAGTAGTTACAGCACAGTACGATAACGACCAAAATGAATTGCGTAGCCGCAGTGTGCCAGGTGTTGGGTAAGTGACGTGATAACCAATTTCACCCAGAGGTAATCTTGTGTGGCAGCCGCTATTGTCTCATACTTCGAGATTCACTTTTAGCAGACTGTCAGAGAGGCTAAGAAACTTGTCTGAGGTCACTTAACCTCTCTGAGGTTCGGTCCCTGTGTCCTAAAATGGGACGCCAGTACGTGGATTTGACCCTAGCCAGTCTGGCACCACAGCCCACACTGTGAGCCATCACACAGTGCTGCTGTGCCCTTTGATCCAAAAGCAAATCATAATGGCGGCCAATGTACCTGACATATTTCTGTTCCTTTTTACTGTGGCAAGTTTGTATAATTATATCTGGACATTTTTAACTCATCCTTGTGGTGGTATTGTGTTCCCCAAAATATTGTGCACCCTAATAAACTTATCTGGGGTCAGAGAACAGAACAGCCACTAGAAACAGAGACTAGAAAATGGTGGCACACACGCCTTTAATCCTAGCATTCCAGAGGCAGAGATCTACCTGGATCTCTGTGTGTTCAAGGATACAGCCAAGCATGGTGACTCATGCCTTTAATCCCAAGAAGTGAGCCTTTAATCCCAGAGAGTGATGGCAGAAAGCAGAAAGATATATAAGGCGTGAAGACCAGAAACTAGAAGCTTTTAGCTGGTTAAGCATTCAGGCTTTCGAGAAGCAGTTCAGCTGAGATTCATTTGGATAAGGACTCAGAGGCTTCCAGTCTGAGGAAACAGGATCAGCTGAGGAACTGGGGAGGTGAGGTAGCTGTAGCTCGTTCTACTTCTCTGATCTTCCAGCGTTCACCCCAATACCTGGCTTCGGGTTTGTTCTTATTAATAAGACCATTTAAGATTCATGCTACACATCCTTAATCATAAATTCTTTAATTAGTTTGAGCTGCCTTTCTTCCTTCCGATGGACTCTAACTCTCTCCGAGCCTGGTTGGTGTCGGGGGTGGGGGTTGGGTTAAGGTGAACCCTCCTACTTGTCCCACAATTTCAACTCTGACTTGTAATTCAAATGTCATGCTTCACAATTGAAGTTAATAGAATCAATTAAAGCCAGTGTGGCTCACTCGCCTGCAAAATAACCTATTGAAAGCAATATTTTGTAAATGTGAGTCTAATGAGACCAGGGGAGGTCCTCCTATTGAAAAAAAAAAAAAAGAGTCTCAGAGTCTAAATGGAGTCCTGTGTTTCTCAGCCTCAGCAAGGTGGAGGGGCTAAACCCAGAGGGCACGATTAGGCTACATAAAGAAGCTTCCTCGCTGAATCAGTTATAGCGTAACTATGTGCAGCGCACTCTGCAAACCGAGGGGATGTGCTCGGGATGTGGAAAGAGAGATCCCCAAAGGAAGCACCTGTCAGTGTTTACTCAGCTCTGTCCGGAAGGAGAGGCCTGGGGTCTTCCTCAAGGCTTTCCAAGTTGAGTGTTGTGATCCGTTAGCAGGTCATGAAATCCAACTTTTAGATTTTGGCTAGATTTTCAACAGGACAGATCAAATCTGTCCGTTATATGAGGCAAGGTTTAATATTATTTCATATAATTTATTTCTGCCGTAAACTTGTAAACATATATTTATGTTTCTGTTAGTAAGCATGTAGTTTTTGAAATGTTTCCCTTTGTGGATCTATTTTAAAGCCATTGATATACTGGTCTCAAGTTACCTAACTCACAGAGTTTCGTATTTTGTACTGTCATAAATTGCCCTCAAAATGGGAAAACTTAGGAACAGTATTTTTACTCTGCCAAACTTAAAAATATATAAAGAGAGTAGGATTCTTATTCCCCAAAGTCAAAACTTTTAACATAAAAATAACAATGAACTGGTGTGGTTACACATACGTGTAATTCCAACACTTAGGAAGTAGAGACAGGACAGTCAAAAGTTCAAAGCCATCCTGGGATATCAGAGACTCTGTCTTAAGAACTAGAGAAATATCTAAATGATTTTTTTTTAAAAAAGAGCAATGCTATGATCACAAAATAAAGTACGTTCTTTCCAATTAAGCATTTATAGTTTTACAGTGCGTTCACTGCTTTTCTGTTGGGTGTTTTCACTACCCATTCATGAAGCCCCCTTAGGTAGGCTTTGGCAAGCAAACACAAACATACCCAACATCTGAATGAGCACTACGTACAGTCAGTGAAAGAAACACTGCTTTGGAGATCTGTGTGTTGCTGTTCCAGCACCTGCTTAGCTCCTGAGGAGACAGCTTCTACCACAATAAGCTAGAACAGAGGGGACAGCCCCTGGGTTCGGCATGTCAGACAGCACCATCCCTCTGTGGATTGACATGGAAACACACAGGCTCATAGGTGGTTCCCCAGTGATCCAAACAATGTGGGTCAGCTTTCCCGGAATTTCATCACCTAAGCCTGAGTGAGTAAGATTATGTTTCCGGAATTTCCGGACCCACACATTGAAGAACTGGATATCGTAGGTGCTGGTACTCTGAGGAAATTTGACGAACAGTTCGTGACAGTTCCTGGTATTCTCGTGCCACACAACCATCTCCTAAAGCTGACCCCAGAACGGCAAGCCCAGCTCCCCCAAGTTTTCTAAAGCTCCTCACCAAAAACATCCAGCAGCTCCTGACCCCTGGCTGCTCCTGCAGCTAGACTAGTTACACCACACACACACACACACACACACACACACACACACACACACACACACACACAAGCCCAGGGTGCCTTTTCCACTTTGTCACCTCTCTTCCTGGACTCTGACCTCTTTCTGCCCTGCCAGTGCAGTTCCAGCAGCAGCCGCCAGGGGCTCTCTTGGCTACTTTGTTTCACTTCCCTCTTCCAATTGTTATCAGGATCCCTGTAACTAAGAAATCCAACCAGAAGCTCATCAGTCACACCGCTCACCACACCATGTCAGAGGACAGCCTGAAGCAGCCAGCTGGCCTCCTCCTTGACATCTCCTTTACTACAACTCTCAAGGAAACATAGTTCAGATCTGACTGTACTGAAGTGTGGGAGTCCGTGGGGGAGACCAGCTCTGACCTGCTCTCGCCTTTTGAAGGGTTCTTAGGTGGAGGAAAGAGGGACAAAAAAAAATCAGATAGAAAGAGAGACCTAGACGACAAGAAGAAAGACAGAAACACAGGATAGCTTCGGGAGGGCCTGGGTCAATACCCAACAGCCTCATCCTTTATTGAAAAGGGCCTTTTATAATATGCCAAGGGGAGAAGCAAAAGACCTCCCTCTTACAAGATCAAAGCACACTGTACAGCCGAGTATAGACTCTTCCAAACCATGCCTGTGGCCAAATCATCCATTATGCATCCCTGCTAGGTAAAGCAAGTCGGATTCTCTGACCCTGAGTAATTTTTCACTAGGAAGCCTCTGTGAGTCTCCACACTAAAGGGGCATTATGTCTCATAGTCTAGTCCCAGAGTGTGAGCTGTCCCTTGGTCCACACTAATTTGTAGACTTTGAAAACTAGAGCCAGGGTGACCTTGTTTACTTCTGAACTACCTATAGAAAAAGGGATCACTAAACAGGTTAATAATTGGTCAAAATTTAAGAAACTTCATTAGTCGTTTCATTTTAAACATGAACACATAATATATATGCTATATAATCAAAAATAGTCCCAACAAACCAGAACTCATCAATTCATTTAAAAGAAGATTTTTATAACACTTAAACCAAGAAATGCTTCTCTAGCAATTATTTCAACTTACCACATATCCTTGGAAATAATATAATTGCATTTCTCTTAAAATAAAGACCTCATAATTTACATAATATTTTCTCTAAGTTAAATCAGGATTCCTTCCATTTAAGTTAAATTAGTTCTATCTTATGTCAGGGATATTTACACTAGTTTTTTCGACTAGCTTTATTACCCTCTCTCTGCCCTGATTCTTTTAAAGGTCAATCCCTGAACTGGAAAAACTCCATCTTCCCATGTTTTTATTTCTCTTCCACCCTGCAGAGGAATGACATTATCCATGCGGGATGGACATGCCTAATCACCACACAGACTGAGGTTGTGAAGTCTCGGCTACAATGAGCTATACCACTAGGCAGAGTCTAAAATGTGGTCCAAGTACATTTTGGCTTGAAAATCTCTTAAGACACAGGTGGACATCTTTCACGATGCTCCAAGGCTCAGCAGCTCATCCTTTCTTTGTCTCTGATGCTCCTAGGACTCCGGCTTGCTGCTCTTTTGTTCTGCTTTGCTTCGCTTTTGAAATCTTTTCTATTGCAGTACTCCATCCTGTCCATCAGCCCCACTGGACTTACCGCTCATGGAGAGTTCCTTCTCGTCATTAATGTACCTCTGTGTTTTTCTCAATTTCACGCCCATGTTCTATCGAAGGGTCTTAAACATAGAAAACAGGAATGTTTGTGGGATTGAATTAAATCACACAATTAAACCCTTCTTGTCACAAATGAGGATTCCCAGTCTGCTCATGGCCAGTACTTAAAGCCACGCAGATAGAGTCAGAGCTGGCAAATCAAGGTCCCGCAGCTGCTTTGATTTCTCAGCCCCCCTGGAACATGACACTGTGTCAAACCACCAGGGCGGAGAGAAGTGGTCAGCCTCCACGATCAAAGAGCACTTTGTGGTTTGTTTGTCTAAGTTGTTTTTAAAGAATTTGAGACAATACTAACATAATTACTATGTAAAAAATGTGTTATTGTAGTCATTAAATTATAATAGAAAAGGCCTTAAAAATACAATTCACTCCTTTCACAAATAATGAAAGGAAGACCTAAAGCCTCTAAGCTCCTTTTGCATGTTGATACATCTCCTCCTCGTGTCTGTCACCAGCCAGGTCTGGTGTGGCGGTAGTGTCTGTGCCATGGCCCACAATTATTTTAGAAAGAGGAGCTCAAAGTGCGCTGTGATAAAGCAGTCACGCTCCTGAGAGCAGTCAGCCAGGCCCTCACCCACTTTCGCCTGTGTGTTACCTGAGTTTCTGGCTTGTTCAATATTACGGCGTTTTGTGTTTTGTTTTGTTTTGTTTTCCTTTCTGTCTAATGGAATAATGCCACCGCGGCCGCTAAGACAACAGGCCTTTGAAGCCAATGAAAGTGAGTTGACGGGGAGAGGAATTTGGCATCACACATTTTTGGCATTCAGAGATAATTTAAGATGGTTCAAGTACCTCTAAGTGTAATGCACCAGGCAAACGCCCTCGCCACGCCCAGTGTTTGCCCACAAAGGTATTCTATTGCTGAAACATGCTACCTTGCCAAAATACTTTTGATAAAGAGCATTTGTAGCCGTGGGTTCTCTAAAGACATAGCTTTACTTCAACCAGAGGCCCTCAGTTTCAACATGAAAATGTAGAAATCTTGAGAGGGTGATTTATATGTAATTTATAGAAATCCATTACGGGGGTGTTCATTAACTCAAAAACAGAGCGGAATGAGAGGAAATGGTTTTATATCGCTATGATAAGGATTTGAATTATCTATGAAGAGGAGCTTCCTGACAAGTTCCAGGGTTGGATACCAAAGTGGCTTTGGAATTTCCTACTCTAGTTTTCGAGTTAATACAACTTCCTTTCAGGACAGTGTAAGAAGTCTGTGTTGTTAATCCAGGGTTTTGCTTGTTTCCTTATTTGTTTGAAATAGAATACAAAGTTATATTTCTTGACCATTCATCATACTTCACAAAACATATTTGCAAAACAGTAATTTCAAAAGAAGGCTTACTAAACTCTGAACCACGTGACTCCATGAATCTCGAAGTGTCCTTCACAGGGGAGCTTTGGGTGCTTTAAACTGCAGCAGGCGGGCGGGCGGGCGGGGCACCGTGGAAGAGAGAGAGGGTAACTGAGAGGGAAGGAGGAAACACTCATCTCACCAGGCCATCCAGAACACTCTACTTCCGCAAGCGTCAGCTCTGTCCTGAAAACACTGGGATATCTGCCTACTTCCTGGTTGTATTGTTTTTTCCAAGGTCTTAAAATATTTTGGGACAGCGTCCATTCAAAAACGGTATTATACGGAAAGCTTTTGTTACCAAGATATCCCTTTAATTTAAAGCTCTTTGCCACAGTTCCTGTTTGCTTCAAGGGTCTGCCATAAGGAAAGTAAAAGCTACAGGTGATTGCGGTGCTAACGGTTTCCTGGAGCTGAAAGACATACTTCAACACCTCATTAGGCATTGCCTAGTATTGTCTTCTAATTGCTTCTTGTACGTAAATCTTGCTTTTCCCAGCCAAAGACTCAGAAGTTCTTCAAGATGATTGTCTTGATTTATGTTTCTTTCATGTTGTCTAAGAGTGTGCTGAGCACATAACAGCTCGTTTAAAGTAGATTAATTTATCTGTAAGTTAGCTGGTCACCCTCATATATTTCCCTGAGGTCTGCCTCATATGTGTGAATGAGCACAGTGGAAAGCAACAGCAGAAGAAATATTAGCTCTGAATATGCAACAAGACATCACATGTTTTCAAAATATGAAGTCACCTCTTCAAAGCCAAGAGAATGATCTGGACAATTGCATTAGTATGACTCTATCATTTTCGTGTTTAACGCAAATGCTGCTTTCCAGGCCCTGGCCCAAACACATCACAAACATTGACTCATTCTTCATAACAACTATAAGGACCAATACTATCCTCATTTTGTAATGAGAAACTGGGACCGCAAAAAGAAGACTCATTGTCCAGGGTTAAACATATAACCCTGCCAGAATGTGACCTGGGAAGTCTGGCTTGCGAGTTCATGACCTTAGATGGTCTGTTTCCTGAGAGGAAAGAATGGAGTAAGAGAAAGGGAAGTATTACCATCTTCAGTTTGTAACAGTTTTCTTTTCTGGATCCAAGGTCAACTCTTGCATTTTCTCTGTTGAGAAAAATATGGGCAAAGGAAGGTAGTGACCAGTGGCTTTGGGGCGGGGGGGTTGGGAGGGGTGGGGGGGTGGGGTGGGGCAAAATCCTCAGGGTTGGCTGAATGAGCCAACAATAAACAGATTATATAGGACAAAGCATCCAGATTCATTAATATGCGAAGGGGAAACCGCAGGGGCAGGCTTTTCAGCTTGCTAGACAAGGTTCAGAAATGGAGGACAGGAAGAATGGAAACAAATGTTAGGGAGGTAATCAATGATTTTTAGGGAAACCCAATGGAATTGGGAAACATACAATATCCTGACACAAAATCCGCCTGGCATCAGAACAGATGATGGGTTGTAAATGATTCTCTGTGGGACCCTAGAAGAGAAAGGTGTATGAGAAAGTCTGTTGGGGTGTGCCAGCAGACCTCAGTCTTCTTCCCATTCAGTATTGATCATCGCCAGTTGAAGAAATATCAAGGAGACAGAAGACAGTTGTGCTCTGTAGGTGGATCCTATCAGCTTCTTGAGAGAAATTTGCAAAATAAAAACAAACAAACCAAAACCACCATAAAATACTCCTTCCTGGTGGAAGACAATGTCAGGAAGACCTGAATTCTGAGGTCAACACTAAGCCTTCTCAGCTTGTCAAAGCACTAAGTCTAGGGGCGTTCTTCTCTGAGCCCGAGCAGGATCATACATCTAACTCTTTGAAGGGCAGTATTGGGAAGTACTTCCCACATCCCTTAAATAGAAATTCACAGCCAGGCACTGGTGGTGCACACCTTTAAACCCAGCACTTGGGAGGCAGAGGCAGGGGATTTCTGTGAGTTTGAGGTCAGTCTGGTCTACAGAGTTCCAGAAGAGTGGGCTACACAGAGAAACCCTGTCTCAATAAACCAAAAAGAAAAAGAAGGAGAAGGAGGGAAGGAGGGAGAGAGGGAGGGAGGGAGGGAGGAAGGAAGGAAGGAAGGAAGGAAGGAGGGAGGGAGGGAGGGAGGGAAGGAGGAAGGAAGGAAGGAAGGAAGGAAGGAAGGAAGGAAGGAAGGAAGGAAGGAGAGAAAGAAATTCACAGAACTAAAAAGGGAGTAAAATATGTATAGTTGTTAGGTGGATATACATACATTGTTCCAGATGCCGCTTCCTCTCATCTGGAAACCTGCAGGAGCTCTGCCCCCACCCCCTCTGTAGAGGACTGGAGGACTTCCTTGGCTGACATAGCTAACAATACCCTAGGGGATTTATCCTGCTTCATTGTTTTTCTAGCACAATTCCACTCTTGAGAATGTATGCTTCATAGAATTAAGGACTTTGTCTCTTGATTACTGGTATATTCCCAGTACCTAATCTCACTCAATACTAATTGTTGAGCACATGCATTAATGAATTATTGATGAACAATGTTCTACCCTCAGCTAGCACCAGAATTCTTAAGAAAAGAAGAAACTGTCTTTTCTGATTAAAAACAACAACAGCACATTTTTGGTTAATAGACAATAAACCCATTATCCAGTATTTAAGTAAAGTTTCTCTTCATGAACTGGGGAATAGATGGAAGTAAGGAGAAAATATGAGAGAGGAGGAAACCATCATAATGTCAGAACTCTCCCTGACGGACCTTGAAAGTTCACAGATAGCTACTCTACTTATGAACACTACATGTGTGGATTGCCTGACTTCAGAAAGGGGTTTGTGTTTACAACTGAACAGGCACAACATGGAATGTGGGAAAATGTGCACACACAAGAGCCAGTGAAGGAATTATGCATGAAAACCCCAGGATGGAAAGATAGCTCAGCAGGTAACAGTACTTGCTACCCAAGCCTGGCAATTTGAGTTCAATCCCCAAAGCCCACATAAAAGCTGGATGTATGGTCCAATCTGCACTCCAGCATTTCTACAAGCCAAGAACTTGCAGGCCAAATAGCCCGAAGTACAGAGCAAATCAGAGGAAACGAGAGAGAGATCCTGCCTTGACAAAGTAGGAGGAAAGAACCAACTCTTCAAAGATGTTCTTTGACTTCTACATGTTCGTTAGTGAATGTACATATGCAGGCCCATGCATGAGTGCACAGCTTGCACACACACACACACACACACACACACACACACACATTAAATTTATTTTTTACAAAGGAAGGCCTTTCTATAATCTCAGAATTCTTAGCGTTCTCTAATTGGCGGCACGTGAGAAGTGGGGAGGAACTACCTTACATGTCAGCAGCTCATTGATTTCTGTGCTTTTTCCTTGTGGGGACTCCTTGATGGAGATATTTGAGTCATGAAATCATGTGCTTCCTCGATGGCGTTTCTCATGCAAGTGAAGACTACCCCTTTTAGTTGCCTTAGCTGAGAGGACAAGGCAAGGGGGAACTTCGAGATTTCTAAAAACTGTGTGCTCACATTTTGTCTGTACCTACTGCAGCATAGCATCTTCAGTGTAGGATGCAGGATCCATCCGGTTCATCCAGGTATCGTCAGATGATCCTCTGCACATTTTTCCTTATTCATAGTATGTTTTAATCGTAGTCCTGTGCTTTTAACACTCTCTCTTCAGTATGAAGCCCACAATTATTTTTTTTCGTAGTTTGAGTCATTGCACAAACTCTGTTTACAGTGTTATGGTTTTAGCTACTTGTCTCATTGCCACGACAAAATACCCTGACCAAAATCGCATGAAGGAAGGGAGGACTTATGTTGCCTCAGCGTCCAAGGAACCGTCTATCCTGGTGAAGAAGTTGTGGCAGCAGGAGGCTGAAGCAGCTGGTCACACTGCATTGATTTCATCTTAGCGTTCAGTCCAGGACCTGAGCCCATGGAATGATGCTACTCACATTTAGGGGAGGTCTCCTACCTCTTTTAATTTCCTCTAATAATTCTTCACAAGGTACCCGGAGGTTTGTCCCCTAAGTGGTTACAGATCATGTCGCATTGACAATATCAATGATCACAGTTACCGTGGGAGTTGGGTTATAGGAACAATAGACACGACAAGGGGGTGAGAAAAGGACCGCGTGACCTTAGCCCTGCACAAGGAACTACAAGCAACTGAGGAATTCTGGGAGTGGGGGAAAGAGCCTTCTCCAGGGAAAACCACAGCTGGTTATCCAATACCAAATGGTCAGCCCTGGAGACATGCATGCATATATGTATGTATATACATATGTATATGGAGAGAGAGGAGAGCCAGGGCAAGGAAGGGTGTATGGGAGGCTTTGGAGAGAGCAAAGGGGGAAATGATGTAATTGCACTATAATCTCAAAAGTAAAAGAATTAAAAATAAATAAAAGTTAAAAAGCACTAACAGAGGGGTTCTGGTGCATATTAGACTACTAATAACAATTCTTTAAAAAGTGTATTTTTAGTGCAACTGTATGTTCTCAATAGTCTATTATCAGTTGTAATCCACCTCAAAACTTGGTGACATAAAACATGTGGATGTCCCATCGTACTGTTCTTGTAGATAATATACTCAAGTGTCCTGGGGACTGCTTCCTGTTCAAGAGACATCAACTTTAGAAAGACTTTTAAACTCCAGTATGGAAGCTCAAAAGGAAACGTATTGAGCACCCAGCTTAGCTTCTCTGGTCACTTAGGAAAGTGGCCTTCACTGCTACATGCTCATCATTCAATGCTTCTATCAGCATCATCACAGTAGGATCAATAGTTTTAGGATTACTATATAATTCTAAATGGGAAAGACCAATAACAGAGGCATTCAATTGAGCCTGGTGCAATTAAATGATGCTAGCATAATTCTATGGTGCTAGAGTAATCAAGCAAGAATTCTCTGTCATGGTCAGGATGGGTGAACATTGGAGATTGGGATCAAAGCCCTAGCTAATAGTAAAGTAGGCATTTTCCCACAGAGATGTCTGAGCTTACTTGACTTAGACACCTGAGGTATTGGTATTGGTATTGGTAGAATTCATAATCACACCCTGTCATACCCTCACAAACCTTGACTGCAGCAGAAACAACCATCCCTCTCTGTGCAGCATACCTGTGTACTTAGGATGGTTGACCTGGATTGTAACTTCTAAGGATTTTTCTTTTGAAGATTTTTTTTTGAGTCATCTGGGAGACACACCTCTAGGAGTATGGGGAGGGGTCTCTAGAAAGGTTTACTGGGGAGCGAAGACAGACGATGAATGTGGTCATTAGGTTAGGTCCTTGTTCAGATGAAAAGGAGAAAACAAGGGAGGTCCCACCATTCATCTTTCCCTGGTTCCTCACTCTTGTTGCAATCATAGGAATAACTTCTTCAAGCTCCTGCTGCCACAGCCAGAGCCGTCCATACCACCTCCTGATCAACTGTGAGCCCAAATCAGCCTTTCCTTTCTTCAACCTGTGCAGTATGTAGACCTTCTATCTCCCTAGCTGCCTGGTTTTCCCACCACGAAAGCACTTTTAATAGTGGAAAGTATGTGCTGCTCATCCATCTTTGTGCCCCAAAGTGGAGCACTTATTTCCCATCCAATAAGTGTTTTCCACCATAAGCTCCCCCTCCTACATTTGAGTGCTGCACCAATCTTCTCAAACATCTCTCTCACATGTTCAAAAACGGTCAAGAGACTCTTACTGCTCATTACATTATAAGTCTACATACTATCTAATTTGTAAAGAACTGCATAAAATGTAACAGACTAATGTTGTTTAAATTCTTTGAGAACTGGTTGCTTTACTTCACTGATTTCTCTCAGACACAGGACTTGGTTTGAGGCAACACAAGAGAGAGGCTTGGATACTCAGAGTTAAATTCTAACTTACCATTTGTACTATACATACACACACACACACACACACACACACACACACACACACACACATATTCTGTCTTTTTGTTTTTTAAAGGACAGAAAGTTTTCCCTTAGATAGCTTCTTTTAATTCACACAAATGACCAAAGTCTTCAGTTTTATGTGCAACAGCATTTTCAGAGAACGTGTTTGCACCATGGCAGATCATGTCCAAAGATGGTGAGTGCAATCTCTCCTGTGATACTCATCCTTTGCTATAAAATATTGCTGTTTGTCTCATAAACTGGTAGTCAGCTTCTGTCCTCTGAATCTGAGTTGCGTTTGTGGCCTGCCTGGGCCTCAGAACATTGTGGACATGCCAAGTGTAGAGTTCCATGTACTGCCCTTAAAACTGCCTTCAGCTTTTGCTTTTAATCTCTTGTAACTCTAAGGCACCACATAAAGAAGTTTGGTTTTCCTGCTAGAGAGATCAGACAGAGTTTCTGGAACCTCAACAGTTGAAAGAGAGAAATCTTGGTGTTCTAGTCAGCTCAGCAGTGACACCAGCTATATATAAGGTCATGCCATCTTGCATTCCTCAACTCAAACTGCAAACTCAAACAAGCAAGGCAAAGGTGATTGCACCAGTTGAGCCAAAGAGCTGTGAGTCAGCGATGTTGTTACTATAAACCGCTGAATCTTAGGCTGGTTTGTTACAGAGCCAGAGGCTGTTGATGTATCATTTGTGTTATTTAAGGTTAACTTAGAACATAAGTAAGTGCAGAGACAGGCATGATGGCTCACACCTATAATCCTGGCACTAGGAAGCCTAAGGCAGAGGGGTTGCTTTGAGTTTTAGATCAGCCTGGGCTACAGAGTGAAACCCATCTCAACCAAACAAGCAATCCACATACCAACCTTCTTGTTTACAAGGAGCCCTGTGCTTTCCTACCTCACACCCACCCCTCTAATTCATCTAGCTGATTATACAATATCCAACAATGCAATGCAAAATTTGTGTGAATCAATGCAAAATCAGAGTGAAGTGATTATAATGTGAAATTGCAAATCTCTCAAAATAGGAAATCATGAAATTGATGAAGGTAATGTCGGAGGAGCCCTTGAGTCGTGGACAGTTCCTATGACAGAGGAGAATCTGCAACTGTAATAGTTAACACTCGGGAGAAGAAATCCAGATGAATGACAGCATACTAAGAGCTTCAGAGGAACGATTTGAATGTCACAATTTAAGAGAGGCCCTTGGAAAAATGATGAAGCGCTCCAACATTTTTGAAATAATGACACTCTATGATTTGCCCACAAAAGTCAAATGTAAAAGGACATGGTATCATGATACCATATAATTTTGTTAGAAAATTTAGCTTTTGAAAATCAACACCAGATTCATTTTTTTATTTAAATATTTAACACATTTTTGTCCAACTTAAATGTACTAAATGTAAGGGTTTTTTTTTTTAAGAAATTTTCTTAATTTCTTAAAAGGCAAAATTCCAATCAAATCTTTTCCTGGCATTTTGAAATCTCTGTTCCCAAAGGCTTCCCTTTAAGTGGGCTGGGGGAGCTACCAACTATCTGAGGAAACTGGGGGCCTCTATAATGTCTTTAACCCATCTTTCTCATGAGCAGGTACTCATTGAGGGCATCTTCCTGGCACATGCTCTGTGAATACTCCCTGCATACGGCATGCAGCCAAGGATAAGGGAACCAATGAACATGCCACCATAAGAGCTATTATTTCATTGGTTTACATGGAGATAGTGCCATTAAGAAAGGCACCGTCCCGTGATCGGTCCCTGACCCAGTATGAGCTGACATTTGTTCTTGAAATCCTTCATGCGGCCCTGTCACAAACTTCCTTCCAAAAGCATTTGCACAGTCTAGATTCATTTAAGACCAACTCAAGCATGTAAAGTCGTCTGAGGAAATAAGTCCCACATCCCAAAGGCCCGGCTAAGGAGGGCCACATGTGAGAACAGGTGTGCCACTTCACCGAGCAGGAATCTGTAAATGTCAAGCGTTAGAACCACTCCAAGTCAACCTGGCCCGCCCGCCGCCGTCACTTCTGGGCTGTGTCAATAAACACCTCGCAAGGATGGGAACTGAGAAATTCTCGGCATGAATTCAGAATTAGTGGAGACAGATCAGCACTTTCTCTTTTTAAAGAGAATACTTGGGGAGAGGGGTTTCTCTTTCCATCTTTTAAAAAGTTTTTTTTAAAAAAAAAGTATCTGTGATTCTAAGAAAGCATTCATTGAAAAGGTTTCCATCCCTTCTGTATCAGTTCACAGCGTGCAACGCCTCCTGTCTTAACATCCCTGAAGTCTAAGCTCTTCCGTGTTGGATTGCATCCTCTCTTGCAAGAAGAATAGGACGCACCAGGCACCAGGCTGTTTCCCTTGTCATTATCAGAGTAAATTCCATTCCTTTGCAAATGAGAAACGGAACACCACAAACTTGGCCGCTCAGACCCCTTCAACTCTACCCCTCCCAGAAGGGCACTCTGTGTTCTGTAACCTATCAGCCAGCGCTGGGGCAAGAGCAAACAATACTTTCGGTTACAATAACTTGTATCCAGGAAAAAAAAACAAAACAGGCGATCTGTAACATAGCAGCAGCCCGAGGAAAGTTTACTAGCTTTAGCCAATCAGAGGCTGGGGAACCCAGCCAAGTTAACATGTTTCTCTCCGCCTCTAAATGAACTCATGGTTGAAATATGGCATTGAACTTGTTTTAAAAAGGGAAGGGGTGTAGGAAAGAAAAGGTCAACGCAGTAAAGAGCTCGGGCTTGTGGGGAACGTGGTTAGGAAGTGTGTGCTTGCCGCTGAACCCGGAGTGGGTCCTGTAACCTTTGCCTCCCACTGGGCGGAGTAGGGCCTTTAAGAGCAGCTGGAATGCAGTTCCCCTGATCAGCCTAGCCAGTTATTCCCTGTCTGAACCTCTGCTAGCCCTGGAGAACAGAGCTCGGTTCAGACCAACGGGCCTCCTGCGCTGTTCACCACAGCCCACCTCTTGCTTGAGCAAGAAACTTCCAGCCAGCGGGGAAGCAGGTTCCCATCTGTCCGGCCATGGGAGAGGACGCCGCACAAGCCGAAAAGTTTCAGCACCCAAATGCTGACATGCTCCAGGAGAAGCCATCCAGCCCCAGCCCAATGCCTTCCTCCACACCGAGCCCCAGCCTGAACCTGGGGTCCACCGACGAGGCCATCCGGGACAACTCGCAGGTGAACGCAGTCACCGTACACACACTCCTGGATAAGCTAGTCAACATGCTGGACACCGTGCGGGAGAACCAGCACAACATGGAGCAGCGACAGATCAACCTGGAGGGCTCGGTGAAGGGCATCCAGAACGACCTCACCAAGCTCTCCAAGTACCAGGCCTCCACCAGCAACACGGTGAGCAAGCTGCTGGAGAAATCTCGCAAGGTCAGCGCTCACACGCGCGCCGTCCGGGAGCGCCTGGAGAAGCAGTGTGTACAGGTGAAGAGGCTGGAGAACAACCATGCCCAGCTCCTCCGACGCAACCACTTCAAAGTGCTCATCTTCCAGGTTAGTGTCCCCAGGGGACCCTTCCCCATATGAGATCTCAGTCCTCCAAGCTTTCACAGGCCGTCCTCCCATCCGTCTGGCCAGTCAAGCATCACACACACAAAGCATGGTCCCCTCAGCTGCCTGCTACAGGCAACTGTGGAATTGTGCCCATAGGGCTTGGAATCTCCCCGTCCTTCAGGCATGGCCTGTGGGCCTGGCAGGCTGGGGACATTTGTCAGGGAACACCTAGATGCACTTGGTAAAGGGTGGGAGGCTGAGCAGGTGCATGTACCCACTGTAGACAAATTCATTTGTCTGTTTTCATTAGGAATTTGGGCTGTGGCTGCAGCTGTTAGCTGGACAGAGCAAATTAATTCCGTGGCTGTTTATTAACTCTTAGTGGAAGTGAAGTAACTATATGAAGGATTTGTTTTCTTTTGTTCTAACCAAGACTGCACACACGTAACCTTTAAACTAT
>CABHPP010117380.1:0-16223 GCA_902168425.1 Peromyscus attwateri | reverse complement strand
CCTCCCAGGCTGAGCCAAGCATCTCTGCTAAGCCCCAGGTTTCAGACAGCCAATTCATGCACTGAGCACAGGACCCGGTCCAACTGCCTGGATGCCTCCCAAACAGATCAAGCCAATCAACTGTCTCACCCATTCAGAGGGCCTGGTCCAGTTGGGGGCCCCTCAGCCATCGGTTCACTGTTTCCATTCGTTTGGCCACTCGTCCCTGCACATCCACACTCTGTTTCTTGACCCTCTCTGTTTTTCTTTCTCCATGGCCCCATAAGACCATGAGTGCGATGCATTTGTTAAATGGATCTTTATTCTGTTCACTGTCCTGTGACCAGCATTGGTTTGTTCTGTTCTTAATTTTAAAATTGCATTATGGGATGAAATTTCATCTGGGTTAAGGTATACAGAAACGTTCAATGTGTGAAGTGATCCTTTCTGTGAAATTATCCATTGCTTGTGTTTTCATAGGTGTAACTAACTTCCTTTTGTTGGAGTTTTCCTTCTAGTACCTTTTGTAGGCTGGATTTGTAGATAGATATTGTTTAAATTTGACTTTGTCATGAAATACCTTGTTTTCTCTACCCATTGTGATTGAAATTTTGTGTATGGATAGTAGTCTGAACTGGCATCCATGGTCTTCTAGAGTCTATAAGACATCTGTCCAGGCCCTTCTTTGAGAATATCCGGTGAGGAGCCAGGTGTGATTCTGATAGGTCTGCCTATATATGGTATTTGGCCATTTTCCTTTTCAACTTTTAATCTTTCTTTATTCTTTTGTTTATTATTTTGATTATTATGTAGCAAGGGAACTTTTTTTCTGGTCCAGACTATTTGGTGTTCTGTAAGTTTCTTGTACCTTTATGGGTATGCCCTTCTTTAGGTTGGAAAAATTTTCTTCTACAATTTGCTTAAATACATTTTCTGTGCTTTTGAGCTGGTAATCTTCTCCTTCTATTCCTATTATTCATAGGTTTGGTCTTTTCATGGTGTCCCAGATTTCCTGGATGTTTTGTGTTAAGAATTCTTTAGAAATAACATTTTCTTTGACCAATGAATCTATTTCCTCTAGCATATTTTCAATGCCTGTAATTCTCTCTTCTAGCTCTTGTATTCTGTTGGTGATGCTTGCATCTGTAGTTCCTGTTTGCTTACTCAGATTTTCCATTTCCACAATTCCCTCCATAGGTGTTTTCTTTATTGCTTCTTATTCCATTTTCAGGTCTTAAGTCTTAAACTGTTTACTTTTTTCTGTTTTTCTTGGCTTTCTTGACATTCTTTAAGGGATTTATTGATTGCTTCCAATTTTTCATTTAGCCTTTTCTCAATTTCTTTAAGTGATTTTTTTCTTCTTTTAAGAACTTCTATCATCTTCATAAAGTTTATGTTTAAGGCTGTTTTCTTGTGCTTCAGCTGTGTTGGAATGTTCAGATCTGGTTATGTAGGATAGATGGTTTCTGATCATGCTATATTGCCCTTTCTGTTAATGATTGTGTTCTTGCACCGGTGTTTAGGCATCTAGATTTGGGATGGTTATAGGTCTAGATGTTAGTTCCTGAGTTTGTCCTTGTTGAATGGGTGTTTTGTTCCTTGGTTTCTGTTTCCTCTATGGTCTTCTGGCCTAAATGGCCAAGGATACTGGTGACTACTGAGTTTTCAGGTCCAGTGTGGTGTCTCTTCTGGGGTTTTTGGAGCCTTGGGTTCAAATGATCTATTTGAATGGTCTATTTCTTAGCATATTTGTCATTGGTATACTGGTTGTTATCGATTGATCCTGCCACTTTTCTGGAAGCAATGATCATTTCTAGAGGATTTGTAACAGAATTTGGGGTACACTTATGTGTTCTATAATATCATCTGCATGTGTGGATAATTTGGCATCTTTTCCTATTTATATCATCTAATATATTTCTCTTATTTTACTACCCCAAATTTATTGAAAAGGAGAAGGAATAGCAGAGAGCTCCATCTCAGAATTCCTGACTTTAATGGGATTGCTTTGGAGTTTTCTGCACTTACAATGATGTTGGCTATGGGCTTGTCGTACACATCCTTTATTATATTGAGGCATATTCTCCACAGTTCTACTCTCTCTATGACTTTCATGATGAAGCCATATTAAAGTTTGTCAAAGGCTTTTTCTACATCTATTGATATAATTCATATGATTTTTTTGGTCTTTAAGGCCATTTATTTGATTTATTGCTTTTATTGATTCACATGTGTTGAACCACACTTGAGTCTCCAGGACAAACACAACTTGATCATGGTGATCTGGATACATGCCTGTATACAGTTTGCAAGTAATTTATTGAGAATGTTAGCATCTATGTTCATAAGGCATAATGGCCTGTAGTCTTATTTTTTGTCTGTGTCTTTACCTTGTTTGAGTATTAGGTACCTACTGGGATTGTAGAAGGAATTTGAGAGTGCTACGTGATACTTTTCTTTCTTCTTCCTTTTTTTCCTTCATTCTTTCTCTGAGTTTTTTTTTTTATTAATAATTACTCTGTAGTTCTTTGAATGTCTGGTAGAATTCTGCTGTGTATCTATCTGGTCCTGGGCTTATTTTTAGTCAGAATTCTTTTGTTATTATCATTTCAGTCTCCTTTTTGGTTGTGGGTCTATGTCCATTGTTGATCTTGTTTTTACCTAATTTTGATGGTCTGGATGAATCTGGAAATTTATCCATTTCTTTGGGGCTTTCTGATGTAATGGGGTGAAGGTATTAAAGTGATTTCTTGGGTGTCTATTGTAATGTTTTCTGTTCACTTCCAATTCTGTTAACTTGTGTATCCTCTTTTCTTCTTTTGGCTGATGGGGCTAAGGGTCTGTCAGTTTTATTTTTCTTTTCTAAGAACTAATTACTAGATCAGTTGGTTTTCTGTATTGTTCTTTGTTTCTATTTCATTATTTTTTAATCAAATTTTTACTATTTCTTCCAATGTTGGGTTTGGATTGTCCTTGTTTTGCTAAGTTCTTGAGCTGTGTTACTGTTTTTTATTTGTACTATTATTTTTAATGTAGGTACTTAGAGCTATAAATTTCCTTATTACAACTGTTTTTAATTTGTCAGGAGTGGAATGTTGTGCTGTGTTTTCATTTCTATTTAATTTAATTTTAATTAATTAATTCCAGAAATTTTTATTTCTTTCTTGATTTCTTCTTTGATCCATTCCTTGTTAGGTAGTGTGTAGTTTATGAGTTTATGTACCTAATAGAGGTTTGTTTGCTGTTAATTTTAGGTTTTATTGCATTGTGGTCAGATAGGATACATTGAGTTATTTCATTTTTCCCATATCGATTAAGATTTATCTTATGTTCCAGGATGTGGTCTACTTTAGAGAATATTCAACAGGCTGCTGGATAGAAAGTATATTATTTAGGTAGAATATTCTGTACCTATCTTTTAAATAAATCTGATGTATATTGTCATTTAATTCTGACATGTCTTTATTTTTTGTCTTTTGGAGAAAAAAATCTACTATTCCTGAGTTGGAGTTAATCTGTGCCTTTAATACCAATAGAATGCTTTTTGTGAAATTGGGTATGCCAGAGTTTGGTCTATATGTTGTAATATCTTCTTAGTTTGTTGTCCTCCTGATTAAAATGAGGTGTTGTTATCTATTTCTTCTGATTAACTTTAGTTTAATGTCTGTTTTATTAGATATTTGGATTATGGTGTCTGCTTGTTTCCCAGTCTCATTTGCTTGGAATATTTTTCCCCATCCTTTTCCTCTAAGGTGGTGAAATCAGTTTCCTGTAAGTAACATATCTATGGATTTTTTTCTTAATCTAATGAACTAACTTGTCTTTTGTTTGGAAATTGAAACCATTAATATCTAAAGTTATTGAAAGGTATGTATTAATTGATACCATTTTGTTGATTTATTGCTGTTTGTAATCTTCATCTTATTTTGTGTTTTGGTAATTATAGCTTCATTTAGTTTCTTTATGAAGGCTTTTGGTTATGTGTATTCCTCTCTTCAGTCCAAAATATTGCTTTTAGTATTATTTATAGGTCTGGTTTGATGGACAGATATGAATACTTTTAGCTTGTTTATACCATGGAAAAGTTTTCTTTCTCCTTTAGCTATGGTAGAGAACACTCATGGATTAAGTAGTATGGGTTTGTATTTGTGGTCTTTTTGAAATTGGAGTATATTGCTCCAGGATATTCTGGCTTTTAAAGTTTCCATGGAGAATTCTACTGCTATTCTAATGGGTGTTCCTATGTAACTTGAGTTTTGTTTTGTTTTGATTCTTCATTTATATATTACATCCTGACCACAGTTTCCCCTCTCTCCACTCCCCCAGTTTTCTACCCCCTTCTCCCCAAGGTCCTGCACCCTCTCTCTTCCCTCAGAAAAGAGCAGGCCTCCCAGGGACATCAACCAAACACGGCATAACATGCTACAATAAAACTAGGCACATACCATCACATCAAGGGGACTCTCAGAGATCAGGAAAACTGTAGGAGTCTGACCTAGGTAACTTGAGTTTTTTAACTTATAGCTTTCAATATTCTTTGTTCTGTATCTTTAGTATTTTAGCTATAATATTCTATGAAGAGTTTCTATTCTTGTCCTATACAGAACATGTTGTTCTGTGTTTTAGAGGTGTTGTTGTTGTTGTTTGTTGTTTTTGTTATTTGGACTTATATGGGTAGGTCTTTCCTTGAATATAGGAAGTTTACACCTATTGAAGATCTGATCTATGCCATTGACCTTGAAATTCCTCTTCTTCTATGCATGTAAGTCAAAGATTTTTATCTTTCTTGGTGTTCCAAAGTTTCTGAATATTCATGTAGGTTTTGTTGTACTTTTTGATTCTTCTACTTTATCAAGTCCTGATAGTCTAGATTCTACTTGATCCATTTTGCCGGTGAAGTTACCCTGAGTTTTCTAATTAGATTCTTGAGCTGTTCAATTCCATCTTCATTTCTGTTTTAGCTTCCTTTATTATTTCTATGGCTTTAATGAACTCAGTTTTTAAATCCTGAATTGTTTTTATCATTTCATTCAGCCAAATATTTGTGTTTTTCTTGGATTTCACTCAGAAATTTATTCCTGCCCTCTTTAAGTTGTCCTTCCAAAGAATCATAATAACTTTTTTTAAATCATTGCTTACTTGATATCCTAAGGCTGACTGATAGACATGGGAGGCCTACCCCTTCCTGAAGAGAAAGGAGGAGGAGTGGATGGGGTAGAGGGATGGTTGTGGGGAGGGACTGGGAGGAGAGGAGAGAGGGAGTAGAAACTGATTGGGCTGGAAAAATTAATTAATTAATAAAAAATCATTGCTTCACACAAGGAATTTAGCAGTTCCTTTTTACATATTAGTAGTTAACTAAAACACTTTTCATCAAAATTAAGTTTCAAACCAAACTGTGCTCAGAAGTTATTGCTTCCCTCACAATCTCCCTTCTATCCACCATGATGCCAAAGCATCCCAAGTACCATCCCAGAAGCAAGCTCCATCCTCAATAGCAAGGGACATAAAGGGGGCAACTGTGAGATAAAAAAGTGTCCCTAACTGATTTATTCCTATTTTAAGTCAGTGTCTAAACTGATAACCTAATAAGTGAAAATATTAAAATATCAAGAAATGAATCAAAGTTTTTGAGGAAAAATCAAACAAGAAAGTTGATGGCATCCAAGGTTTTGTCAATATAGGCTTTATAACTTAAAATTATGGTGCAGAACATATGATCGCTTGTTGAAGGCAGAACAATGGAATACTAGCCATTTCTGTTCAGAGAGCAATAGAGACATCTGAGGCTTTAAAGCTATTCACCATGCATGTTCTGGACTTACATCAGAGCAGAGTAGGTTTGGGTATCTTTTACAACAACAACAAAAATGGATGTCTCTTCTAATCTAATTTTTAATAGTGAGTAAAAGGAGGTCTACAGGGAAGCAAGTTGTCTATGATGGTCTGATTACAGATATTTCTTGGGACTGAGGAGATTGCTCAGCAGTTAAACATGCTTGCTGCTCTTCCAGAGAGTCAGAGTTCAGTTCCCAGTACCAATTTCTGGTGACTTACAACTCTAAGTCCAGCTCCAGGGAGGCCAAGTGCTCTATTATGATCTCTTCAGGCACTGACACACATGACACCACACATACATATGTATGTAATTAAAATAAATAAATGTTAATGTAAAAATAATATTCCTACATGGTATCAATATTTTTGTACTATTTGCACAGGGCTTAATCTCCTAGTGGAGGTTAGTTGTGGAAATCAGATTACAGCTGTTAATATCTCTACAGCAAATGGACATATTATAAGTTATCAGAAGATGAGACCTCTAAAACCAAATGTTTTGTTTACTTTTGCTTGTAGAAAACAAACCCTGCGTGATGTCTGAAATCCTTGAATTCTCCTACACAACAGGCTTTATCCTGAAGTTTTTTACTTCATGTCAGACTTAGTCTCCATGTAGTTTCCTTCTACCTGTGGTTTTACTTTCTCTGGTTTCAAATTATAGACACCTATTCACAGTTCAAAAATACTAAATATAAAGTTTATTAAGCTAATCACAAAATCATTTTTGTGATTCTAAGTGGTGTGATACAGTCTCTCCCCACCCTGCTCTCTTTTGCCATGTCCACAAATGATTCCCTTCTCCAGCATGTCCATACTTTATAGCAGTGGTTCTCAACCTTCCTAATGCTATGACCCCTTAAAACAGTTCCTCATGTTGTAGTGACCCTAACCATAAACTTATTTTTATTGCTACTTTATAGCTAATCTTGCTACTGTTATGAATCATAATGTAAATATCTGATATGCAAATGGTCTTAGGTGACCCCTATGAAAGGATCATTCAACCCCCAAAAGGTCATGACTCACAGACTGAGAACCACTGCTCTATACACTATCCACTCATTACCATGTTATTACAGTGCTTGTGCATATGCCATCTTTATTTTAGTTAAGAATTTTCCCAAAGTGCAAAAATAGTGATGTGAAAATTTAAATGTAGGAAAGCCAGGCCATGAAGTTCATTCTTTATTAACTCACATCATTAGAGGAGTGAATACAGTAAGATAAAAGAAAGAGAAAGAGAAGATTCATGCCACTTTCTACCCTTATTAAGGGTCACTGATGTATGTTATTATTAGTTATTGTTATTAATCTCACACTGTGCAAATTTAAGCATAGATATACACATTCAGGAAAAACATAGTTGTGTCCTACTTGATCGTGTAATGTACCCAGCATGGTTAAGTGTGAATGCTGTAAGCTCAAGCACATTTGTAAGTCATCCAGGAACAAATGTGATAATTGGGTACACTACAGCTATTAATACATCTACAAAACTGAGCCAGGCGGTGGTGGCGCACGCCTTTAATCCCAGCACTTGGGAGGCAGAGGCAGGCGGATCTCTGTGAGTTCGAGGCCAGCCTGGGCTACAGAGCAAGATCCAGGAAAGGCGCAAAGCTACACAGAGAAACCCTGTCTTGAAAAACATATGTATATATATATATATCTCCACAAAACTGAAACACCTAAAACTGTTGACACTTGTTGGGGACCCCACAAAGCTCATGGCCTACAGAGAGATGATCTGCATGAGGTGAAGAGTGAAACTAGCGCCCCTTTGCAGGCACTAGGTCAAAATTTCCAGAGTTTGGCACTGTGAGTTATCCTTCTTACACAATGAAGCAAAGAAAAACTTGGGGGAAAGGTTTCCACGTAACAGTTATCACAACAAAGCTTTCGGCAGCGCTACAATAGAAACTCCCTAGAAGAGTAGAAAAGCACCTTTACATTAAGAATGAATTCTATTTTTGGTTGTGAGCCTAGCCTTTAATGACTGAGCCATCTCTCCAGCCCACTTGCTCAATTATGTCCATAGCAGCTTTATTTGTAATAACCAGAACCTGGAAACAACCTAGATGTCCCTCAACTGAGGAATGGATAAAGAAGATGTGGTACATTTACACAATGGAGTATTACTCAACTGTTAAAAACAAGCACACCAGGAAATTTGAAGGTGAATGGATGGAACTCAAAATATATATATATATATATCATGGGTGAGGTAACCCAAACTGAGAAAGACAAACATGGTATGTAAACACTCATAAGTGGTCATTAACTGTAAAGTAAAAGCTAACCATGCTACAATCCATAGACTCAGAGAGGCTAGGTAGCAAGGAGGGCCCAAGGCAGGATACATGGATCTCCCTGGGAAGGGAAAATAGAAGAAATCTCCTGAGTGGACTTGGGGCAGGTAAGCATGGGAATTTGAGGAATCTTGTGGGGGTGATGGAGGCAGAGAATACTGAAAGAGACTACTAGGAAAAGGGGGGCATTTTGGGGTCAGGTGAAAACCTGGTGCAAGGGGATGTCCCAGGAATCTACAAGGATGACCCCAACTAAAAACTCCTAGCAATAGCAGATACATAGCTTGAACTGACCATCTTCTATGACCATATTGGTGCCTAGCCCAGCTGTCATCAAAGAGGCTTCATCCAGCAACCAATGGAAACAGATGCAGACCCAGAGCCAAACATTAAGCGAAGTTCAGGGAATCCTGCAGAAGAGGAGGAGGATTGCAGGAGCTTGAGGGGTCAAGGACATCACATGAAAATTTACAAAATCACTTAACCTGGACTCATAGGGGTTCACAGAGACTGAACCAACAACTAAGGAGTCTGCATGGGACTGACCTAGGCACTCTGCATATATGCAACGATTGTATAGCTTGGTCCTCTTGTGGGACCTCTAACAGTGGAAGCAGGGGCTGTCTCTGACTCTTTTACTGGGACCCTCCTCCCCATATTGAGTTGCCTTACCCAACCCCAATACATGGGTAGGTGCTTAATCTTACTGCATCTTAATATGCCATGTTTTGTTGACATACGTGGGAGACCTGCCCTTTCCTGAACATAGAGGGAGGAAGGGTGGATTGGGTGGTGAGAACAGAGGGGAGGTGGATGAAGGGACTGGGAGGAGAGGAGGAAGGGGAAAACCTTGGCCTGGATGTAAAACAAATAAATTTATAAAGAAAGATAGAAAGAAAGAAAGAATGAATGAATCCTATTCTATACAGCACTCAGGGCAAGGACCCAAAGAGGAGAGATTTGTAATAAGCATAAGGATAGATTCTATTGGTGGAAGCTGCAAAGTATACAGGACCTCTTTCATAAGGATGACTTCTATTCACTGAGAGACAAAGCTCAGGATTAAGGCCTAAACAATGCCCAGAATTTGGGGCAATCAGGAAGGCTGGCTCCATAGCAAAAATATCATCAAATTATCAGGCAACATTGACTCCAGCCTTCTGGGTGACCAGGCATCAGTCATAGCATTCCTTTGAAGAAAAGAGGCCATGTGCTTCACAAGTCTAGTTTCTACAATGCTTTCTTTAAGCTGTGCCTCCTACAGAAACTGTGTACATTCACATCATGGTCCTAAAGGTATTTCTGGGTTTCCAACTATATGTGATGTCTTATGTGTGTTTACAGGTATCTGAGCCCAGTATTGTCATTATACAACATCCATCACCAGGATTCTCAGCTTCACCCTCTTGTGGCCCTACTGATCTTTACTATATATTTTTAAGTTCATACATTTATAGCTTTAGAGGTTCATCTTTTAAAATAAGAATGCCTCTGTATATAACTCAGTTTCTGAGGCTTTCATAGCTTAAAAGGTGTTTTTAATCACACACTTCTAGACCACTTTACTGTCTAAAGATTTCCTTCAATTCTCTAAATACTGGTAGAAGGTTTGTGGGCATAGAGGAAGAAAGAACATTTGTGAGATTAAAATAGCTTATGAAGGATACATGGTTTATAGAAAAGAATTAGGCTTCAGTGTAAGACACACCCAGGTATAAATCCTCACTATGATCCTGTACACATGCACTGGTTTTTCTAGGGCTGCTCCTCAAGAATGCTAAAGGTAATTATACTAACTCCTCAAGCATAAAGTACATGCAAAAGAGGGTTATGGTAAAGAATAAATTAACTTTGCATTAGCAACTTAAAGCTAGAAAAAGAGTAGTCTGTATCAGAAATAATATATACATTGGTGCTTGATTGTTTATTTACAGGCATCTACTGGATGAGTAAAATAGCATGGCACATATCAATTGTTCAGTAAATATCTGCTCTTTATCTTTTCCACTGTAATTGACATTTATATATGTTCCAGGCTTTATAAAAGTTCAAATAACCATAAACACAGGAGGATGGAGGAAAAATGGAAAAATCAGTCCTGAGGGAGGAGTCTGTCTAGTAAAAAACAAAAAAATAAAATATTAAAACCAGCATTAATAGTTTCCAAGTTAGAAAAGTTGATCCACAATTTTTCTTGTCTTATTTATACATGGCATTCTTATACCAGGACATATCTATGTAATTTTGCTGTCTTTATTTAGCTAGAAAGAAAGCAGAGCACACTCCAGGGTATAGCAACTATAGCAGAAGCTCATGTATGTCACTATTTTTTTATGAATCAAGCACTTTGTTTATAATCATTTGCTCTTAATTTGAGCCCTAAAATATTTTCTTTTGAAGCTATCTGGTTAGTTGCAAGACATAGACTAGAAACTAAAAAGCATCCCATGAATATTATTGTGTATGTTTAAAGTTTATGTAAAAAGCAACTGGTATGCTAGTTAATGTATGGGAAACATATAAAATCTATACCAAGAAAGGCGTAAATATTTAATAAAAATTTTGTATTCTTCTTAAATTAATAGGAAATGCTGACTCAGCTAAACTACCTCTATATCGTGTCTATCTATTTAAGGTAGATTCATTTCAATTGATTTAACTAGCAATTTCATCATATTTGAGGAAGATCTTTTATATGATAAAATAAAAAAATAAAAACCTACAAAGCAACAAATCTTACTAGTAGGTCACAACAGACAAATTCTGGGTTTTCTGAATTAGCGCCATTATCTAAGTCTCTCTGTCCTTTTGCTAGAATTTCTTGCAACTGCAAGCATATGAGCAAGAACTCAGTTTCCACTGAGCTCATTCTCCCTGAGGAGACATCTTCAGTTCAGAGCTAAAGAATATATTCTTTATATTATGTTCATGTCATGTTACATACAGGCTTTTAAAGCCCTACCTAGCTGGAATCTGGACTTGCTGGACATATATACTGATATATTTGGGGTCTAAAAATCTAGTCTCAATTATAAGCAATAATGAAAAGAGTATCAATCTAAACTTGTCATCACACTAAAAATTTGAACTCTAAACCATAAAACAATGTAACTAAGTTTTGAAATATTTTCTTTGTTTTTTTCATAATTTTCAAAATATTTAACTCTTCTTACAGTGTAAAAATCTCAGTCAATCCTTTGTTTGATCTTACTACACAGCTTTGTCATTTTAAAATTCTCAGAATTATGCAATAAAGAGATTTTAATGTGCTCTTTTTCTTTTTTCACTCTTTTATTGAAAATAGATGTTTTTCTCACATAGTTTATCGTGATTATGGTTTCCCCTTTCTCTATTCCTCCATGTTCCTCCTTAACTTTGCTCCCATCCAGATCTTTCTGTCCCTCCTTAGGAAACAAACAGACTTCTAGTGAATAATGATAAGATAAAATATAGTAAGTTAAAACAAAAACTAACACATTTAAATAAGACAAAACAAACAGAAGGAAAAGAGCCCAAGAGAAGGCAAAAGAAACAAAGACCCTTCATTCACACACTCAGGAATTCCATAAAAATCACTAAACTGGAAGAGTGCACACACACACACACACACACACACACACACACACACACACCCTACAGAGTGAAAAGAGAGAAGAAAATATATAAGTATATTGAAAGGGCCAGGGAGCCAGACCAGAACCAAGACAGGTTTCTAAAAGTCCTGCCAGGGACCAGGCCTTAGTTTTGGTTTACTGCAACTGGCTAGAGCTGAGCAAGCAGTTCTCAAACTCAGGAGCAACCAATCAGTAGGAGCCCCCCAGCCTTCTGCTAGCTAAAGATAGCTTTTCCTACCTTGCAGCTACAAAGTCCCTAACCACTAAAACCTAGCACCAATCAACCCCCAGACTAATCTTTCCTCCACCTATCAGCACCAGATTAATCCTTCCTCCCTGGAATTCCCCTAACTCCACTTAAAAGGAACTTAAGACCTCCCTTAGGGGTCACTATTTGCCACCCCAACATGTTGGAAATAATAAATGCTCTTGTTGATTGCATATGTGACTGATGATGTCTCTTGGGGGCTTCTCTCAGACCCTAACATATATAAATAAATTTAAGTTAAATTTAAAATAAAGTATGATTTAAAAAATTTAAACATGAAAGACCTGATACAACATTAATAGGAACCTCCAAAGATATCTTTGAGTTAGTTTCTATTGGCCGCCTACTGCTGGGCATGTAGCCTATCCTTAAGTGTATTTTATTTTCCCAGTAAAACTCCCTTGGAGGAAAGGAAATTTGCATTTACAAATGGTTATCAATTGAAGATTTCTTCTGGGTTAGGATAGACACATGAGTCAACTTCTTTCATCCTGAGATTCTCCATCTGGTGCAGCCCCATGCAGCCCTGGTAATGTTGCCTCAGTTTCTGTCTGTTCATATGTGTGTCTGTTGTGTTGATTCAAAAGGCCTTGTTTTCTTGGTGTCCTCCATCTACTCTGAATCTTAAACTTCCTTCTGAGGGAACAGATTTGATGGAGGCATGCCATTTAGGGCTGAGTGTTCCAAGGACTCTCATTCTCTGGTTGATGTCTGGATGAGGGTCTCTATATTTGTTCCTATCTGCAGCAGGAGGGAGTTACTCAGATGATGTCTGAATAAGTCATTGATCTATGAGTATAGCAGAATATCCTTTACAGTCATTTTATTGCTACTTTTTTTTTTAAATTTAGAACAGTAGCATTTGATTTTTCCCTAGTTGCCTAGGCTATCCAGTCTCAGGTTCTTGGTCATCCAGCAATGTGAGGAATGTGTTCCATCTTGTGGTGTGGATCGTCAGTCAAAACAGATACTGGTTGGTTACTTTCACAATTTTTGTGCCACCATAGCCCTAGAATACCTTGCAGGTAGCACCCTATTGTAGATAAAGGGTTTGTGGATGGCTTGGTGTTTATTTTTCTCTTTTGATAGCGTGGAGAGTATCTTCCTGTACAAAAGACAGTCAAACATAGAACTGAAGGTTTTATGTAGGCAAAGCTTGATTTCTCAATGTTCAACGAGTAGTGTAGGTATTGTATTTAGAAATGGGGCCTTGCCTTCAGTTTATGGAGAATAACCTATAGTCTTTACAATAGCCTCAGTTGTATTGGGGTCCCCATGGGGCTCCTTTGGCTGTTATCTAAATTAGATGTAGCCCATTCTAAGTATGGCTTCATTTGGTGAGAAGAGATAGACAGTTGGAACTCTGTCTCCACCATTATTTGGCAATATTTTTAGATAACCTTCATAGATATACATATAGTTTCTACTCTATTATGTTTCCATACTATCCCTCAAATGCCCCTTATTTTTAGCTGTGTCAGTTAATATTCCCTCCCTCGTGCCAATCTTCCCTCACTGTGTCCACTTGATCTTTCCCTTCTAGTCACTGATTTATCCAAATGAGTGTCCTTTGTTATGGAGAAGCTTTTCTGTTTCATGAGATCCTATTTAAGTATTGATCTTAGTGCCTATACTACTGGTGTTCTGTTCAAAAATTAATTTCCTGTGCCAATGAGTTCAAAGCTATTCCAAATTTTTTCTTCTGTCAGTTTCAGTGTATCTGGTTTTATGTTGGAGTCTTTAATCCAAGTGGAGTTGGGCTTTTTGAAGAGTGATAAGTATAGATCTATTCGGATTCTTTTATATACAACTGTCAAGTTTGAAGATGTTGCCTATATCCCAGTGTAAATTACTGTTTTTTATCAAAAATTGGGTGTCCATTGGTGTGTGAATTTATGTCTTGGTCTTCAGTTCTATTTTATTGATCAACACATCAGTATTGTGCCAGCACCATGCTATTTTATGACTGTAGCTCTGTAGTACAACTTGAGATAGGGGAAAGTGATAGTTCCAGAAGTTCTGTGGCTATACAGGATGGTTTTTACTATCCAGTTTGTTGCTCGCTCGCTCTCTCTCTCCCCCCCCTTGTGTGTGTGTATGTGTGTGTGTGTGTGTGTGTGTATACACGAAGTTGAGAATTTTCCTTCCAGGATCTGTGTTAGAATTCTGATGGAGATTGCACTAAATCTGTGTATTGTTTTTTGGTAGGGTGACCATTTTTACCGTGTTAATTGTACTGAATCAAGAGCATAAGAGCTCTTTCCATCTTCTGATATCTTCTTCAATTTCCTTCTTTAATGTTTTCAAGTTTTTGTCACACAAGTCTTTCACATGCTTGGTTAGAGTTACTCCACTCCATGATATTTTATATTATCTGAGCCTATTATGAAAGGTCTTGTTTCCCTGATTTTTTTCTCAGTCCATTGGTCATTTGTATATAGGAGAGCTATTGATTTAGTAAGTTATTATGTATCCAGATACTTTCCTGAAAGTATTTATCAGCTGTAGATTTCTGGTGGAATTTTTAAGATCACTTATGTATACTACCACCATATCATCAGCAAATAAAGATATTTTGATTTCTTCCTTTCTAATTTGTATCACCTTGGTCTCCTTCAGTTCTCATATTGCTCTAGCTAAGACTTCAGGTACTATATTGAATATAGAATGAATAGTGTGGACAACATTGTCTGGTGAGTTATTTTAGTTAAATTGCATTGAGTTTCTCTCTAAGTTGATGTTGGATATGGGCTTGCTGTAAACTGCTTTTATTATGTTGAGATATGTTTATTGTATTTCAAATCTATACTGGACTTTAATCATGAAGGGGTGTTGGACTATATCAAAGGTCTTTTCTGCAAATAATGAGTTGAACATGGGTTTTTTTTCTTTCAGTTTGTATATATGGTAGATTACATTTATTGATTTATATATGTTGAACCATCCCTGAATCTCTGGGATGATCATGTTAGATGGTCTTTTTATATGTTCTTGAATTCAGTTTGCAAGTATTTTATTGAGTATTTTTGAATCTATGTTCATTAGGGAACTTGGTCTGTAATTCTTTTTCTTCATTGAGTAGTTATATGGTTTAGTTGCCAGAGTAACTGTGGCCTTGGACAAAGAATTGGGCAATTTTTCTTCTGTTTATAATTTTCTTAATTTCTGTCTGGATGCATTTTTCATTCAGGAGTGAGTTGCTCAGTTTCTATGAGTGTTTAAGCTTTTGGTTGTTTCTTTTGTTGCTTATATTCAGTTTTAATCAGTGGTGATCAGATAGGATGCAGGATGTTATTCCAATATTCTTATATCTGTTGATACTTGCTTTGTGTCTGAGTATGTAGTCAATTTTGGAGAAAGTTCTATGAGATGCAGAGAAGAATATATATCCTTTTGTGTTTGGGTGAAATGTTCTCTAAAATATCTGTTAGGTCCCTTTGGTTTATAACATCTGTTAGCGCCAGTGTTCTCTGTTTAGTTTTTGTCTGGATGACTGCTCTGTTTGTGAGTTGGGTGTTGAAGTCCTCCACCATCAGTGTGTGACGTTCATGTGATTTATGTTGTAGTAGTGTTTCTTTTATGATCTTGGGTACCCTTGTGTTTGTTGCATAGATGTTAAGACTTGCAATGTCCTCTTGATGAAACTTTTCCTTTGATTAGTATGTAGTGTTCTTCCCTATATCTTCTGACTACCTTTGCGTTGAAGTCTATTTTGTCAGCTATTAAAATGGCTGCACTTGCTTCTTATGTCCACTTGCACTGAATATCTTTTCCATCCTTTTGCCCTAAGGTTATGTCTATTCTTGATGTTAAGGTGTGTTTCTTATATGCAGCAGAAGGATGGATACTGTTTTTGCATCCATCTTATTATTCTGTGTCTTTTACTGGGGAATTGAGACACACTGATGTTGAGGGGGAATTATCAATGGCCAGAGTTTGCTGGTTCCTATTTGGTGGTAGTGGTGGTGGTGGTGGTGTGTGTGTTTCTCCTTTTGACTTTTTGGTCGGAAATTATGTATACCTGTGTATTCTTTGGTGTGGTTAAGCTCTTTAGGTTGGAGTTTTCCTTCTAGCTCATTCTTTAGGGCTAGATAGACACTGCTTAAATTTGCTTTTATCACAGAATGCTTTATTTCCTCAACGTACAGTGATTGAAATTTTTGCTGGGTATAATAGTCTGCACTGGCATCTGTGGTCTTTTGTAGTCTACAGAAC
>CABHPP010117379.1:4323-28661 GCA_902168425.1 Peromyscus attwateri | reverse complement strand
GAGAATTCTGGGAAGAGAAGGACTGAGTGAGAGATGCCAGCAAGCCACCCAAGGAGCAACATGTAATGGGATGCAGGTAAAGCCATGGAACACGTGGCAATATATAGATTAATAGTTATGGGCTGATTTAAGATATAAAAGCTAGCTAGCAAGAAGCTTGAGCCATCCATTTTATCATTAATATAAGCCTCTGTGTGCTTACTTAGGGGCCACGAGTGAGAGAGATTTGTCCCAACTGCCAGCTGGCTGGGACACAGGAAAACTTACAGCTACAATGTCTACCATCCACTTATGAGTGAGTACACACTGTGTTTGTCTTTCTGAGTCTGAGTTACCTCACTAAAGATGATTTTTTTCTAGTCCCATCCATTTGTCTGTAAATTTCATGATGTCATTGTTATTTACTGCTGCTGAGTAATGCTCCATTGTATACATGTACCACATTTGTTTTATCCATCCATACTTCAGTTGAGGGGCATCTAGGATGTTTCCAGGTTCTGGCTATTATGAATAATAATAATGTGGTTTAATCATACCACAAGCAAGTCTCCTTGTGGTATGATTAAACATCCTTTGGGTATATGCTCAAGATTGGTATAACTGAGTCTTGAGGTAGATTGATTCCCAATTTTCTGAGAAACTGCCATAATGCTTTCCAAACTGGCTGTACAAGGTTGCACTCCCACCAACTGTGGAAGAGTGTTCCCTTTACTCCACATCCTCTCCAACATAAGCTGTCATCAACCTTTTTGATCTTAGGCATTTTGACAGGCGCAACATGGTTCTCAGAGTCATTTTGATTTGCATTTCCCCAATGGCTAAGGATGCTGAGCAATTCCTCAAATGTCTTTCGGCTATTGGAGATTCTTCTGTTGAAAATTCTCTGTTTAGATCTATATCCCGTTTTTTTAATTGGATTATTTGGTATTTTGATGTCTAGTTTCTTAAGTTCTTTATATATTTTGGAGATCAGCCCTCTGCGAGAGGTGGGATTTGTGAAGATCTTTTCCCATTCTGTGGGCTGCCATTTTGTCTTATTGACCATGTCCTTTGCCTTACAGAAGTTTTTCAGTTTCAGAAAGTCCCATTTATTAATTGCCGATCTCAGTGTCTGTGCTACTGGTGTTCTATTCAGAAAGTCATCTCCTGTGCCCATGCATTCAAGGCTACTTCCCACTTTCTCGACTATCAAGTTCAGTGTAACTGGATTTATGTTGAGGTCTTTGATCCATGTAGTCAGAAATTTTCTCCAGTCCTGCAGAATCTTTCCCACCCATGTCCCGCAGTTGCTTGGTCCCAAATAAACACACAGAGGCTTATATTATTTTTAAACTATGACCATAGCAGGCTTCTTGCTAGCCAGCTCTTCTCCAGACTTAGGATGAAACTGGAGCATTGGATATGGAGAAGAGTCCTTGCTGTTCTTCCAAAGACATGGGTTCTGTAATTACAATTCCAGAGGATCTACTTCTTTCTTCTGACCTCACAGGCCCTTCATAAATGTGCTGCACATGTGTACACATGCAGGCAAGACAGACAGACATAAATTAAAAATAGTAAGTCTTTAAAAACTTCTCAACTGATGGACACCTTTTACTGTATCTGTCATATTCTTTATGTTATATATGTATACATATCCATATGATATTTCTGTTTGATTAAATATGAAGTAATTCAAATATGACAATAATTAGACACAGTGAATCAGTCAAATTCTACAATATAGGCAATGTTTGAAAGAAATATAATTCATTAGATATGAGAATTTATCTATCATTAGATGCTGAGTTAGATCTATTCTAAGGTGGACAGAGACATAGGCTGATGTATATATCATCCCTTTGAATCTTCATACTAACTTTATAGGATAGGAATAATAACATTTAGATGACTATGAAAGTTAGAAAGTTTCTTATGAACTGTGAAGGTGACGTAGATTTAGATTCCTTTACTTAGAGAATTTTCCCAGAAATGTATATGATTTCCCTAATATTTTACAAGCCAGTTCCACTGACTTCCTGATGGCTCTAGTTGTTCTGTTTCTATCTTGATTGCAACGTTAATTATCATTCAAGTTAAATAAGTATCATAAATGTTAAATGTCAGAGCAGTTGCTCCATCAGGGAGATATTAGTTTCTTTGGCCACATGTGGGTCTTCTGTCCATGTTTGAAAATGGAAAATGGAAGAGGAAATATTAGTCAATCCAAACCATGGCAAATCAAAATGGGAATAGGAGTCTTCCTTACAGAAATTCTAGGAAGCAAGCAGATCAAAATAAAATTGCTTTTATTGCATTCTGCCCTTAGGGTGCTAGGATTCATTCATATTATACTCTAAAAATAAACATTCTGGCCTGGCTGAAATTACATAACACAACAAATCCCTACACAACTCTGAAACCTATCACTTCATTTCATCAGGAGACAACTCAAAATTATGTTAGCATATCCTGATACATTATAAACAAACCATAAAAATGGTTAGCTATACTCCAAGTCACTGCATATACTATGTTAGAAGGGAACATAATACGCATCTGAAGAGAGTGACAAAGAGAAACAAAGAGTACAAACCTGTCTTAGTATTCATAAGTTACTCCAACAATATCGGGAACCTGGTTATTTTAAAAACAACAGAAACTTACTTCTCACAACTATGAGGGATGAAAAGTCCAAGATCAAGGCAGCAACAGGTGAACCTTTTAGTTCGTATTTTACACTTAAAAAAAAAATTTAACTATAAATAAATAAGCAAAATCACCAATGGACAATTTAATCACCTCAGCCTTCAATCAGGATTAGATTTTGACATCCGAGTCTTCCAGGGTGACACAGGCCATCAGGTCATGACAGACTTCAAAGCATCGTCTATAAACCCATGGGCCAGAAAACAATGACTTGTGGCATCAAAAATGAGTCAGTTGCTCTATTAGTTAAATTCTTCAAAAATCTGTTCTTCAGTAGATCTATCTCTTGGTTTCTATTTCCATTAACTAAATATTAGTTGAGTACAGGAAAATTTCTTTCCTGATGAATAGAATGCTCCAAGAGCCCATATCAGCCCTATTTCCTAACTCAAAGATGTGCTGGGCAGCTCAGCCAAGAGCTAAAACATTACATTTTAATGTGGACGTTTTGAGCTGGAATGTATTACCTTTTCTGACTACTACTTGCTATTATCAGCTGATTGCTTCCATAAATGTAGCCACTTTCGTTCCATATTTATTGCTCTCCTGTCTAGCTCTTTCCGACATTGTTACTGGTAAAACATTCTCTTCAGCATATTTTTAAGACCAGTTGCCCCACTGAGCTGTTAAAAATCACATCTTTAAAGAAGCAAATCACCGAATTTGAATTGGTAGCTTTTTGGCTACTGAAAGCTTCCAGAAGAGAGCCTATTGAAAAACAACAGCGAGAGAAAAGGATTAGAAATACCTGTGAGTAAGAATTCATCAAGAGAGAGACTGGTTCCAACAACAAGGACTGAGAAAGGAGTAAAAATGTTCTGTGCAAAGTCCAAGCTGTTTGAGGATAATTGTTATTATTTAAAAGCCGGCTACATTTATAAAATGGTTATCTTGTAGTTTTAAACCTGACTGTTTTCTTTCCCTGCCTTTTGTTTTGTGCTTCAGTGTATATTCTAACATTGTAAGCTCTTAAAACTCTGTGACATATTAGTACACTGTGTGAGGTGTTAGAGTTATCCATACAGAAAACTGCTGCCCCCTGAGAGACCAGAGACCATGGTTCACAAGCATCATC
Source organism: Peromyscus attwateri (assembly GCA_902168425.1). Taxonomy (NCBI): domain Eukaryota; kingdom Metazoa; phylum Chordata; class Mammalia; order Rodentia; family Cricetidae; genus Peromyscus; species Peromyscus attwateri. The sequence goes on along the minus strand of CABHPP010117379.1, from coordinate 24,898 downwards.
TGCAGTCCATAGCCATGTAAAAGCTGCTGCTACATGTTTCCCAACAGCAGGCTAGGGTGTGTAAAACATTGCCTTGTAAAGTTACTTATCTCATATTGGGTTTTTCTGTATCAGTCAGTGAGACATCAGCTGTCTGTTCCCATTTATCTTAAGCTCTTATTTCACCCTAGTTGTTCTGGCTTTCACTAAAATTCCCTGTTTACAGGAACACAGAGAGCTGTGTTCAAACAGAAAGGCAGCATTCAGGTACCAAGTAGCACACGGGTGCCACATCGCCTTCATTCCACAGACAAACTGCAAGCCAAGACTTCCTTTGCAAACTGGCAGCCTATCTCCTATCCTGCCTCACTGGGCTAGGTTTCCTTTGTACCACCAGCTGCTTTTCTGGCTGTCTACATGAAGACTTGGGTTAAATGCTCCCTGATAACATGGTGTCTCTGTGCCAGACTGACACTCTGACCTGCCTTCCACCAGTTAAGAAATGTATCTCCTGTAGGCCAGTTTTAGACATTTTCCATGTTGTTCCCTGAATTCTGGGCATGTGCATCGTTCTTGTGAGCACTGTGTCAGATAAGAAGGCTGATTGCTGTTACCCACCGATGAATTTCACAGCTCTTCATGCAGAGGCTTGCTGTCTTTTTTTTCATGACATTCCCCATAATGAGAATGATATAGTTCAGAGAATCACAAAAAAGAGAGAATTAATAGTTTCCACTCAAGGTGAGATAAAAGTCATTGCATGGTAGAGAATCTGTCTGTTTACAAATGAGTAATTCTGTGTATGATTTTCAACCAGTCTGCAGTGTAAATTGTGAGGTGTATAGTGAGGTTGCTTGCATTGTTTTGAGTGCACTCTATAATCCTGTTTACATGATGTATGTCGTGATGTTTATTTCTTGGCCTAACTTTGAAAACTTAGTTGTCTTCACTGTCCAATGATCTTGAGATCGAGAACAATAGTTGTCATCCATAACCAAAGATGAACCACAGGAAAGGCTCTGGGGACGTAGGGTCAGTGACTGCAAAGTGATCTATGCTCATCTGACAATGAGATGGAAGAAGAAATGCTAATGTCTGGAAGCCAACTACCACCTCACTAAGAATTCTCATTTCTAAGAGTGAAAAATCTCCAGCCAACTGACTCCACCCTAAAGAGAACATCTAGGCTTACATATGTGGATAGAGATAGAAGACAGGGCTTCCCATTTGGGTTGACTCAACGTGTCAAGGCTATCATTTAGAGGCTTTCTTCTCTCCATTTTTACAGTGACTTCCTTAGGATCGAATTCACTCTCAAATTCGTGAAATGGCTGCACAGTTCCAAGGTCTGTACTTATACACCATCCAGGAAGACAGATATTGCTAATTTCGAGTGTCTCAAGATTGAGGCCAGCCGCGGCTACATATTAACGTGTGTGTGTGTGTGTGTGTGTGTGTGTGTGTGAGAGAGAGAGAGAGAGAGAGAGAGAGAGAGAGAGAGAGAGAGAGAGAGAGAATCAGGGTCCCCATTTCCACAATAGTTCAATAACATCCATGTTTCTTGGGCTAGATTATAAATTCTTAAAGACCTTCTTTCATTTAGTACAGGGGAATATCATGAGAAGTGAGGTTTAAGGGATAAACTCTAATGGCTAATCTGGGCATGTGTGTAAGATGAGATCAAAGGCCCATCCAGCCTACCCTTAACTCACTATTCAAAGAGGATCAGTCAGAAGAGAATATAAGATCCTCACGACTTATACTCTTTTTTAAACTTTATATTTTTGTATGAATTTATCATCTAAGCCACATTGCATATTCTTATATCACTAGGGTAGCTCTTGTTCCCTGAAAGTCTTTCTGAGAGATTGGGAACATCATGGGCCTAGAGATTTTGTAATCTCCATCTTTAACAATAAGCTGTTTCAGGACTGAAGAAATTAATAGCACCTGAACTCAGAATACTTTGAAATGCCATCACAACTCAGTCTAAAATAGTATTTTTAATGTTCAAATCTTCTCAACTAATTTACAAGCTCAAAAATTTCCTTCTTGAGGAAGTACTGTGAGTGATGATGACATGAAAGTCCATACAATAAAAGACAGCTATCGCCTGGAGAGGAGCAAGCTGTACCCCTGTTCTGAACATTCACAGACCTGTGTCTGCATGGACACTTAATCATCATGAGAAATTGCTTTCCGTGCATAGAGAAAAGGGGAGGCAATTCTAAACTCCAGTCACATGACCCCCTATAAACTCCTACTCCAGCTGAAAAGTAAGCAGTCATCGCTACAGATATGTTCCTTTATGTCTAGATAGGTTTTCCTCTCTTTAGCCAGAAGCTACAACACTGTCTTAAATCAGTCCTAGTACACATATTACCCCTAAGCAGCCTTTAAAGATACTAGAAAACACCTAGGAAACATGCCATCAAGATATGCATGCTATCTATCTTACCACACTTACACAGCTAAGTTATCAACTGGGTTACTCTTTGGGAAACGCAAAACAAGGTACAGAGTGATATTTTCTTTCCAAAATGGGGATTTTCAAAATGAGCCTTGCTGTCAAGATTTGTTTCTTAAGTTCACTCATAATAACATACCTTTGTTTCTTTTTCTTTTTCTTTTTTTTACAGGCAAGCTGAATCAAAATTAAGTTTGTGAGCGCATTGGCCATGCCAGGGCACTCACTCCACACCCTCTTAGCTGAAGTTTGCTGCTGGTTGTTTGTAGACACTCCAGCCACATTATTATGTAGTACAGCCATCTCAATAACTGGCTATTGTTGCCCGTTTTGTGACGATTGCATCTCATTTCTCTCTCAGAGGGAAACCTTAATTCCAAGAGCCACGCATTCCTAGGGGTTACCTCCTAGGTACTAACTACAATTTTCACTGTGGGTCTCAAAGTCAAAATTTTAAAAATATTGGTGCACTATCACCACATGATATTAAATTGATATTGAATTCTTCTTGCTCTTTTAAATATTTTCCTACAGAGAGAGCCTGCTCTTGTGAGATTATGTTTTCTCTTTTGATGGAGTATGATAACACATTTCTAAAGCATGGAATTTCCATACATCATGCTCTGCCTGACAATCTTGACATTAAAACAACTGGTGTTAGGTACACACCATGCTTGAAAATGACAGGTTATACCTCACTTGATGTACTAAGTAAAGGAGCTTGATAAATTGCAAAATACCATACACTTTCATGAATTAAATGGTGGTATAAAGGGTTGCAGGCCAAAGGGGTTTGACTGTAGTCTCATCCAGACATTGCCTTGTCCAGGATTTTATACCCCGTGCCTGGCATCTGTATGAGGCTGGGTAATCATTGGGAAAAAAAATTAATTAAATGAAAGTTTGAAAGAATCTGGGAATAACTATATTTCTTTGGCCAATTGTTTGGGATGCAGGAAGATTTAATTTTCAAAAAATCATGTTCTTGTAGAAGATATAGAAACCAACAAAATAATGAATTAAAAACTACATCCCCTCAGAGCAAATTTGGTAACAAATGATTATTGAATGAAAAATACCACTTTTCACACCTCACAAATATAAACACTAGTTTTCTATTATTTTTTTGAAAATAAATTTATAGAATTTTTAATGCAAATTGTTAGAAAACTTCATGGATTTTGATATACAGTCATAAGAAATGAGGAAGTATTTGGGGTGCAAATGCTATTTCTAAAATTAAATATTATATTGCAGTCTCACAAGAAGTATTTGTGTAAAGCCTTCTGGTGTATTTTAAGTGTACTCAAATGCTTGGAGAAATTTAAAACCAATAGTCTTTTTTAGTTATCTTTTTAGTTATCTTTTTTAGTTATCCCTTGGAAGAGTGATGTACAAATATCAAAAAGCCAATATTTTTACAACATGAGAGGTGACACTTTCCTGGAGTTGTGAGTCAAGGGACAGTTCTTAGACCTGTCTAACCTCAGGACATATATGAGAGGCCAGCACAAATGCCACCTGTAACTTTTCTTGGCCTAAGCAATTTAGAATGCAACTTTCTTTTATTTATAATTCCAGTTCAAATCAAAGCATCCACTACCCCAAGCATCAGTGCTCTTCAATATCTAATTTCACAGTTTTCTTAACACGTATCTCATGTTATTTATTATAGTCAGAGGCATCCCAACACCTTGTCTATCCCTGCTACCTTTTAAATGGTTTATCTGGCAAACCATCAATCACAAATCATGAAACATATTTTAGCTTAAGTAAGATCAGCTAAGAAAGTAAACAAGGCTTGTGTGTCCTAATTGGAAACATTGCTCACATCAATAAGTGATAAATGGTTATTCTGTGATGGAATATTTATCCCCTAGATGCATCTGTAATGGAAAGTATGTACAAGATTAAAATCTCTCATCATTGGTTAACTTTGGGGCCATAAAGATGGTGATAAATATACAACCCAAATATTTTGTTTTCAAAGTAATTCAATTTGAGTTTCAGAAATTTTTTGGTATTACTAAAAAGGTGTATATGTGTATTTTACTTATGCCATTCACTGATTAGCCAGAGATCATGAACAACTTAAAAACAATGAAAATAAGCTCATAAAAATATCTCTGTAATTTCAAAAAACTTGGCTAGATTTAATAGTCCCTTATTTGATATTTGTGTTGATCAAATAAAATTTTACTAAAGCTTTTTTCCTTCAGTACTTTCCACTAATGTATACACTATATTCAGTATCTTCTGAAGGATATCTTAAACATGGAAATGGATGTGTCCCCAATAGGAAAAGGTAGCTTCCTTTATAAAATTTAGCTCAGAGAGCAGAGATGTGCTCATTTGCTCCATGAAGTCAATGGTGCCAGTCAACCACATTACCCAGGTGATGCTCCTTCCCTTTACAGGTAATTTATCACAACAGCAGCACTGTCTCAGGGATGGTTCACACAAATCATTTCGCTTAGGTAAACACCATTTTCCAGTAATGACAGAACAAAATAAACTTTCAGGGCATTTATGAACAGTGACATCGCTCTCTCAGTACACATTTGCCAACCTGTCTCTGTTGTTTGCAAAGGAATTAACTGTGGTAAGAAAATCATTAGAGCCATCTGCTTTGATGGTGAGAAAGCACATCTATGATTATTTTATTATAGGAGCAAAGATGAGGAAACTGTTTAGAATGTTTTGAACATCATTTACCCTAAATTTGACACTCTAGCATTAAAAAAGATAACAGTATTGCCCATTCTTGCTGAGGCTTCTTATAAATTCATTTTATCAGAACCATACTGCTCAAGTAGAGATAGAGAGTATTGACTTCTCCTTCATTAAAACTGGTTGTTATGATAACTGAAATGTCTAAAGTGTTTACACCCAATAAATAATAAATGAGGAAAGGTTGTTTTTTTTTTTAAGTCTCTTAACAAAGTAGTTTCTTTGATTGCTTTGAAAGAGTAAATAAATCCACAATCTACCTTTGTGTTTTTGTTTAGTTTACTTTCTTGTGCAAACAATTTAGATTTGTCATTTTCAATACTACTACTCTTCACATCTCAGAAAGTATCTATCTTGACTTTGTCATGACTACTTTATTCTGAGATATATACCTGTCACATAATTGTACCTGGCAGATACATTTTAAAAGAAGATAAAATGTAACATGTGCACAGAAACATGCATGCACATATTGTGAGCCTATTATTCTGCAGGTGCTTCTCATGGATGCACATATTTGAAAAAAAGGGGAGGGGAGGTGAAGAAGAAGAGGAAATGCAGAAAGTCCATTGATAACTAGGATTTTAAATACTATTCGATATCCTAATAATGAATGTATGCTTTGCTCTTTTGTCAGTGTGATCACACACCTGGTGACATCTTAAGTGAAGAAAGATACTTGGGGTCATTATTTCAGAGACGTTCAGGACATCGTGGCAGGGACGCAGCAGAGAAGCTCAGTTCACAGTCGCAGGCATGCGCAATAGATGCTATTTGCATCATGCTAGGCCAGGAATCAGAGGACATAATTGGAACCTTGAAAGACCAGCCCTTGGGAACTACATCTGCCAACTAGGTCCTGTCTACAAAAAGTTCCAAAGCCTCCCCCCACCACACACACACACACACACACACACACACACACACACACACACACACAAATAGTACCACTACCTGAAAACCATGCATTCAAACCATGGTCCTGTTGGGAATACTTCAGATTCAAACGATAGCATTTCAATGTATATTTGCTTTGCTATAAATCTCTCTGTTCCTTCTTTCCTTTAGAATAGCAGTGTTGGAAGAACTCCCACAAAGCAGAACCTGTTCCCACACAAGCGGACTTAAATCCAGTAGATGGATATTCAATAACTAAACATATATTGAAAAAAAAACCAGACAGATGGCTGAATAGGTAGAAAGACAAACTATCCTATGAAAGCTCAATTAGAGAAAAATAAGGTGGATCTACTGAAGTAATAAGAACATCGCTCACAAATTTAGAAGTATCTTCTCTTGTCCATGTTTTCAGTTCAACATGAAGAAGGATGTAGTTGTATCCAAATGGCTACATTAAAAATTTTAATCTGTGGGGTGAGAAATGTGCATTCTACTACATCTTCATCACAACTGCATGCAAATTTGTTTTTACCAGATACAAAATATGTGGGCAGGTCAATTTTACAAGAGTTTCACATAATTGTAAATGAGAATGGTAAAGTCACAGATATACTTACTTAAGACGATGAGCATATACCCTTAAGTCTTATGTCTGTGTACGTAAAATGGAATTTACAAAGTGGTGGATTTTGTTTCATTGCTAAGAAAAACAGCTCTACACACTCGTGGTGGTTTAAGTCAGTGAGGTCCAAAGGTGGTCACAGACCAGCAGTACATGTCTGACCTCCTGCATTTAGTCTTTTTATGAAATAATCTTGGAGATAACATTCTATCCTTTCTCTAATTTTCATTTAAAATAAGTTACCAGGTCCTGCCAGATTCAGGTAAAGAAAATTACATAAGACATTAAATATCTAGAAATGGGGTTTCTAGGGGCCACACCAGTGGTTGCCTGGCTGAAAATCTAGTAGGGTCCCCGTCTTCACTGATTCATTCCAAGGGATGACCCTTCTCTAAATCTCAGTAATTTCTTTTTAAATTCAATCATGACATCAATTAATTTATAGATAAATCATTCATTCTTCCTTCCTACTCATCTTGGAGAAAATTCTCCTCCCTACCCTAGAAAGTTGTTGAATTTTTTAAACTATGGTTATGAACACCCAGCAGTTACCAGAGCACCCAGGACAAGACAATCATCCTTACAGGTGTCTTTATGATCAAATGTCCTATTTCTCAACATCAGTTTCTATACCTCTATTCTGTGTCCCTGAAGACCTGTATCACCAGCCATGCCTATGCTTTCTTTAAATGGGGTAAGACAACTTTAACTTTGTATCCGCGTGTTTATTTATAGATCATATTGTGGTTTCAAATACATTTCCCGATATCTTTCAATTCCTTTCCTACTTCCCGGTTTTATACCTGAGTTTCTTACTTGTGAAATGTCGGGTCCACTGTGTGATCTCTCCATGACGTCACTACACTTTGATCCTCATCTTTCTTCAGCTTCTCTGGGAAAGATTAGTAGGGACACTCTGTCTGCCTGAATAGCATTTCCTCGAATGTCTCATCCGGGCCAACAGCCCAGGAAACCCCTCAGACACACACACTGCTCTGTGAGACCCTACTAGAGCCATACTGAAAATCTAGGACTCAGACCCAATTCCTATTTGAAGAAGCCCTGCAGGTCATTGAAATACCTGAGAGTTTGAAAACTGTTGTTTAGACAATGATAGAAGAACTATGGCCTTAAGTAGCAGACACACTTCACTCTCCATCTAACTTTACTTCTGCTGCATTTCAAATTTGTGCCTTGAAAGTTTTATGGCATATCCCCAAACATTCTCTAATAACACACTTCTGGTTTTCTTTACCATTCTGTGCCCCAAGGATGCTAAACTCATCCTCAGCTTCCTTCTTTTATCTGAATTTATGTTTTCCATACTATCTACCTGCTACATAAATTCATACATGGAGCCACTAATACTTGTGGCACAAACCTCTAGTCTACTTCTCCAGGAAAGACACACAATATCAACATTTGATCAGAACAGCAAAATTTAATGTCATTTTGTAACTTCTAAATCAACCAGAGGCCATTTCCCAGCCCATGGCTCCTGAATCTACTCCTTTTACATTTCTAGCAATCTTATAGAATAGATTATATTGGTTGAATTAAAGAAAAAATGTGCCTCATACTGCTACACTGCTAAGAATCAGGACAGCAGATAACAACTCTTCTAAGAAATTGAGACTCTTCTTCAGCATCACAGCAAAGTTCAATGAGCAACAGTGTCCTGGAAACAAGTTTAGGGAGGCGGGATCTCTGGAGATGTCCTGACCCATGAGGGGATCAGTTGACAGAGGGAGGCATTGGTGGCAGAGCTCAGCCTGGGAAGACTGAGCCAGTTTCAGCAGTAAGGCTGACTGTGAAAGCAACAATACCTCTGGAAAAGGTACGTGAGGGCTGGAGACTGCATCAGCAGCGCCCTTTAAACTGTGAACTTGGACATGAGTGTGGGAATTGGATAAGTTCTAAGCCTGCCTAGTTCTGATCACTCCAACACTGAAACGCTTCAGTAATGTGGTTTTTTTGGGTTTTTTGTTTTGTTTTGTTTTCAAAAACAAAACAAAACAAAAAACTCAAGAATATGGGTGAGCTCCTTTCTTGCATTCTTGAAGGAAGATATTTTTTCCATGGGTGTTTTAAATGACCATTTTTAGGTATAAGGAAGAGAAAAGTAGATTTCTCAATATTTCAGTCTGAGAATTGGAAATGTAGGATCTGGTGCACCTGAAAAGCCACTGTCTTCCTGGATTAGAACATCCGTCTTGGTACTATTGCAGTAGCAATATGAACTCCTGCTGCAGCCTTTCTCCCTCACTCAGAGCTTGAGCAAGCTTCCCTAAACACCTTGAGAAGGGAACAGATTAGATGTAGACACATCTGCTGAGAACTGAGAACACAAACATGCTTGTGCTGACTCCCATCTTTTCCTGGATCCTTCCCACTGTGTCGGGATGGACCACATGGACAATAGCACCATGCCACATGACTATGCCCCGGCCCCCTTGGCTTCACACTCCCAAGGTAGAGGAGACAGCAGCAGGATGATGAAGGTGATATCTACAGCCTTCTGCTTTGGCTTTAAGAATGTGGAACTATTGTTGTCCAGTTTGGTAATAAATACTCCTGGAGAGATGGCTTTAATGGCAGCGTTTTTTCTAGCAACGTTCTATGACAGACTAGATACAGCCCCAGAGGAGTGATTCTCAACTTGTAGGTCACGACCTATTTAGGGATCACCTAAGACCATCATAGCCACATGATACAGATACATGCATCCCCATTCATAACAATAGCATCATTACACTTATGAAGTAGCAACAAAATAATTTTATGGTTGGAGGGGAGATCATTGCCATCAATGTCAGACTCCGTATGTGGCTCTATGCAGCAGGAAGCATCTAGGGACCCAGAGACAGGATTCTGTCTTCAATCATCCCTGCTCTTTCCTGTTTCTTTGTACACACACATCTACTGAATAGAGGTTTAGTTGACAGCCTCTGAAGGGCAGTTTTTCTGAGAAGACGAGATTGACATTTCTCTCGAGAAGTCAACTGTAAGATGTCTTCTCCCTCGTTATCCTGATCTTCCTCTAACTAACCAGGTAACTTCCTGGTCAATGATTTGATCATATGTTTCTTTTTTACTGTTCGGGTTTTGGGGAGTGCCAGAGAAGTTGTGCATTTTTTTCAAACAGACAATATGTGTATTTTGTGGGCAGAGTTCTAGGTCAGTAACAAAAAGGCATTTTAGCTTCAATCAGGATTGGGACAGTTAGGGACATTCTCACTGAAATCAGGGCTTAAATTTCACACTAAAACATAAGCTCCAGTCTTTACTCAGTGAGTGGGAAACACCTGGTGCCTTCTTTTAGACTTGATCTGTTACACTGAAATACTCTTAGTATCTGGAGAATGGTTAGAGGCTAAATACAGGCCTGGAGTTTGCAAAGTCTGTATTCTTGAGTTGCTCGCTCATCCATTTGTTCCCATTTAACATTTTGATTAGAAAGAACTTGTCAATCAAAACAAAAACAGGACAATCAATTAAAGAGCGTAGAAATAGAGGTTGTTAAAAAAAACCATTGGCATTAAAAAAAAGAATTAGTTTAACACATTATACGAGACCTAACATTTTGGGATGTTTCACATTAAAAATTCATGGTTGTGCTGTAACTTCTGACTGTTACCTCTTGTCCATGCAACAAAACCTGTCAATAGTTTTCCTTGAAACAAGAAGTTCCAAGGTCATGAAAATTTGTCTACAACCCGAGCCTGAAAAGCCATAGTTTTTGAGAGTGAGCCATGCTAGTAAAGCCAATGATTCCTTAAAAATGTGGCTGGTTCTTGCATTGAAGCAACCACACTAATACATTTCATTGGAACTACTCTTATGTCTAGATGATTAGCAGCTGTTCATTATTAATAGTTCCCATTCCTTAACACAAACTAAGTAAAAAAAAAAAAATAGGCCAATATTTTTATGATTCCCTCTCTTATGGATGAAGGCCAATACTTTTTACAGCACATGGAAATTGCTAGAACATTTGGTTCTGTTGCCTTTATTTCTATGAAGCACAGGGAAGAGCATCAGCCTTGAGTTGTACACCATGAATGCAAATGTCAGCACAGAGAGAGAACAGATAACTCCTAGTCCTGCTATTCAAACATCTATGATGTAACAGCACACACTCCCTCCCGCTGCCAAGGACCTCCATCATCCTTCTAAGGACTTTGCGGAAAATGCTTTAAGAAAAGGACCACGCTTGAGGAGCTTATGCTCCTAATTCCAATATCCCACTTCACTCTAGTCCCTAGAAGGCATATGCCAGGAGCCCCAATAGTAAACTGCATCTAGTCTTGAAATGTATAAACACGTAAAGTTCCATGTTTCACATGTGCTTGGCCTAGGCACAAAGTCTTGGTGATTTCTCTATCTCCTTTGCTAACCTGGTCCTGGAGGCCTAACATATTTTTACATGAATGTCAGTACATGCCATTCTTTTCAATAGCTGTAGAACTTTCTTTCTGGTGTGTAGGCAAACATCTCTAACTTAATGCTGGAATGGGTAAAATAACATTCTTTTCAGCTTTTAAAGATTTTCAAGAACAATATAGGTCTCATTTAGAAAAACAAAGAAATAGGATTAGAACCTCCATTAAAAAAAAAGAGACTTTCTAAAGAAATTATAAAAAAAAAAAAAAGTTCCTGCAAAGCACTGGAAATTTTTCTCTAGAGAATCAAAAAATATTTTTAGTGCTGACAAGATGGCTCAGCAGGTAAAGGTGCTTGCTCTAGAGCCTGAACACTCACATTAAATTTCTGGAATCCACAGAAGGAGAGACCTGACTCCCACAAGTTGTCCTCTGAGCTCACATGCCATGACATGTGAACTCCTGTATGTACATACACATATATACACATACAAACACACACACACACACACACACACACACACACACACACACACACACCCTGACAACTCACAAATAATGACATGAAGACTTCCTGCTAATTATAAAAGCTTGGCCTTTAGCTTAGGCTTGTTTCCAACTAGCTCTTGTAATTGATTAACCCATATTTTTTAATCTACATTCTGCCACGTGGCTTTTTACTTTTCCTTAGTATGGCATGTCCAACTTGCTCTGATTCTGCTGGCAAAATCCATGCACATAGATTCCTCCTCCCAGTTCCTCTCTCTGCCTGGAAGTGCCACATATCCTCTCCTGCCTAGCTATTGACCATTCATCATTTTAATAAACCAATCAGAAGGCACCTTAGGCAGAGATACATCTTCACAGTGTACAAAAAGATTATTCCACAACATGCATGAATGTTTGTAAATTTAAAAAATAGATTTAATGTTAATCTGATGAAATTACTATATTTTAAGACAACAAAAAATAAATATAACTACCAGACTCAAATGAAAATGCAGCTGATCTGGAAAGGTGTGGGGAGGTAGAGGGAGGCCTTACTAAAGGATGACACCTATGTAGAGAAGACAGGTATGCCATAACTGGTGAAGGGGACACATCAAAACTGCACTGTTTCATTTGCATTGCTCAATAGGCTTGTGTGATATTTTTTCCAATGAATTTTTCTTTTGGTCCAAATTTTCTATATAAAAAATGTCATGAATACATAATTTGGAAAATGCTGTTTTGAAAAATAATTGAGAAAAAAAACAGAGGTATCTAATCAATAGCAACTTTAAAAGCCATTCTGAAGTCATTTGTTTTAAGCAATGGCTTAACAATTATTTTAAGCACCAAAACATCGATCTGAAGTAATGGAGGAAATTGTGTTACCATTGATAGAATTCATGTGGTGCTGTCCCAAAATATGGCACAGTGACATTTGACAAAACAGCTGAAGCTCCGAGGTCGCTGTCTCCTTCTCCCACCACTGACACTTGAAGTTCACCTTAGAGATACTGTGACCTTCACCTAAAGCATGTGGTGGAACTCACTGCAGAGATGTTCTCCTTATGCCCTAAAAGTCACGGGAGTTCAAACAAGACTTCAAGCAGATCCAGCCACACGCCCCATGAATCAGCAGTAAGCCGTTCTTCTGTTTTCAGTCATGTATCTGCGGGAAGTGCACTCCTTATCAACCCTAAGCATGAAAATCGAGAATTTGGCTGAGCATTTTGCTGATAGTCCCAGCACTTTGGAGGCTGAGGCAAGAGCATCACTTGAGCCCTTGAGTAACAGGCCAGCATAGATAAATAATGAGATTCTGTTTATAAAAAGATACAAAATAAAACAGATTTCCTGTTTCTTTTGTTCTACATTTACAAAGGCGCTCAGATTGTGTAAAACTTATGTTGAGAAAATCTGCATGTCTTTCTCTTGTTAATCTGTCTTTTTTTAAATAGCTGTCTCGGCTGTGAACCTAGGAGTGAGACAAATATATTTCTTAGTTCTGACATTCAACAAATCTGTTCTCCTCTCTCTCTCTCTCTCTCTCTCTCTCTCTCTCTCTCTCTCTCTCTCTCTCTCCCCACACACACACACACACACACACACACACAGACAAGCACTTCTCTATAATCTTTCATGTAGTATTCATCAAGCAAGTCAAAAAACGTCTTTAAAATCACAATCATACCTGGCCTCTGTGCTGTCTACTGCCCAGAGTTCTGAAGTACCATACATGGGTTATAGGGAAACAAAGTTAAAATGTATATGTGCACTTGCATTTTTCTCATTAGCAAAATGGGATTAATGGCTCTTTCTTCTCTAGACTGTTATTCCAAATGCTGTAAACTAACACACATTAAAAGAAAAAAAAGAAAAGAAAAGAAAAAAGAAAGTCACTGGACCATTTGTGAAAAAACTTCTTGAACAGTGTCTTAGGGTTTCTATTACTGTGAAAAGACACTATGACCAACGCAACTCTTATAAAGGAAAAACATTTAACTGGAGTGGCTTCCATTTTCAGAGGTTTAGTCTATTATCATCATAGTGCAACATGGTGTGATGCAGGCAAACAAGGTGCTTGAGAAGGAGCTGAGAGTCCTACATCTTGACCCATAGGCAACAGGAAATTAACTGAGTGTCATGCTGACCAAAACTTGAGCAAAGGAGATCTCAAAGCCTACCCCCACAGTAACATGCTTTCTCCAACAAGGCCACACCTACTCCAACAAAGTCACAACTCCTAGTAATGCCATGCTCTATGAGCTTATAGCAGCCAATTACATTCAAACTATCACAATCAATAACTGGTAGCAATTATCACTAAATGACACTGGGTTTTTAATTAGTTACAAGTTAAGCTTTATCTGCATTTACAATATTTGATGACAGTGATAACGTCAGGAAATTGCACATATTTTTGGATGTTCTTATTCAAAAATATGTACTGATCAGTTCACAATCAAGTTTCTGGAGGCCATTTATACAGAAAAAAACTTTAAAAAGACTAACATATATCATTTAGACCAGTGTGTGTCTCTGTTCAGCCCCATCAGTATTCATGGCCTCTATCAAAGCCTCTATCTTTGTAAGTAGGTCTCCTGCCTGGAAATCTCTCTCACTTCCTCTCCTCAGCTGAGTGAGTCACCCAACCCTCAGTAAAACCACCTGCAGACCTCCCGCAGTCATTGCTCCCACTTCCCCCTCTCATAGAAGCTGTAACTGTGGTTTATAATGACTACTTCAGTGTATTATAAATGATCGCCAATTTGGTGCTGCTTTATTATAAAATTTTTAAGACAAAACACACACACACACACACACACACACACACACACACGCACACACGAAACCCTGTATCTTCATCTCTCTGGTGACTAACAGGAAGCTGGCAGATAAGAAGTAAAGAACTCCCTCTCTACATCTATCGAAAATAGAACAATTTCTTTTCCTTGTAGATAGTAGAGGAAAAACAAAATCTGCATTCATATATATAATGTGTGTGTGTGTGTGTGTGTGTGTGTGTGTGTGTGTGTGTGCTGTGCTTATAGGTATCAAATACAGTTCCCTTCTTCCCGAGTTACTAACTAAACCAGAATCTGAACCCACAAGGGCGTGGACCTGACGGTGACAACCGTGGATGTTCTGCATTTCCACCTAACTCGATATTTGACAAAGACATTCAAAATCTTAATGCAGAGGAGATCACACGGCGCACAAGAGGAAGGCTGATGGAAAAGCACACCTAGCATATTGGCTCTTCCTGACATGCATATCTTCCCATTCCCCCTGTACACTATCTATACATTAAATTTATGTTTAATTAATAACTTGGTTTTTTTTTTTTTGGCTTTTGTGCTCGGTAATAGAAAAGTCATAGAAACTATCGTCGGTCACTGTTTCTCCGTACATGGTAGACATCATCGCTGAGGAGCCCCTCCCCCAGTGCGGCCGCCCTTCCTCTATGATCAGGCTTGAGTTTTTTAAAAAAAAATTTTACTTCACTGAAGGAGCTCCAGTCTGATAAGCGCCACCTCTTCCTCCTGTTTTTCTGATTCCCTTTCAACACCTGGGACACAGTGCTGGCTGGCTAGGCATTTGTTCCCTGAGTATTACTGAAATGGTTGGTACCATTTTCCTCCAAATGTAGCTGTTTTCAATGTGCACTGCGGTATACTTGAGAGCCCACGCGCGCTCCATCCACAGCGCATGCGCCCTTGCACCCTGCCAGGCTGTGATCACCAGCCAATTTTCAGCTGCAAGCCCATAGTTTTTATTTTATTCTGGGAAGCTATAAAAATAACAATTCTACATCACTTTCTAATTCACAAAGTGACTTTAGTCTTTTGCTTTCTAATTCCTTTCTTTTCTCTTTATAGGACTGCTAATGCTGTGGCCTTTGCTGCCCTTACATATTTAGTCAGAGTAACCAATGCTGAGAATTTTTACAAGAAATTAAATTTGATCTGTTTTGAAACATTTATTTATTCCATATGGCATTTAAAGCAACTGAATTATTTTTGGTCCTGATGTTGCAGAAACTAGATTAGAACTTTTGAGGGGAAAAATATACACAAAGCGGAAGCCCAGGAGCAGTTTCGTAGCAAAGAGCTTCTGTGAAACAGAAATGAACAGACAGTCTAAGAGAACTGGAGAAATTACAAGAAAATTTTGCTGAATTTGGAGTCACGAACACAAGGCTCAGTTTGGGGGCTAAATTAGATTTTCTGTGGCTGGGGCCCTGTGTTTTTGTTCCGTGTTTATATCATGTAAGAGCCATGCCATGGGACCCTGGGACTACGGGGAATGAGCTGAAAGGGCTGAGTGGCCTAGTCCAGCCTGCCTGTACTTTGCACAGGTCCAAGAAATGCCTGGTTATTTATGACTATTGAAGAGGCAGGCACGTGATGCAATGTTGTTGAATCTATAAAGTGTGACATTCTTCTTCTATAGTTACATAAATGCAGAAGCTAGAGATGGGCATTTTGGAATAGCTGAAGCCATTTTCCTATCACAAAACAAATGAACTAACAGGCAAGGGGAGAAACGTTCACTAGACACAAAAGCTGAAGCCGGGTTATCAAACTCCACCTGAAGTCCACTAACATATATGAGTGGAGTGTTTAAACCAATGTGAAGCATAATTTTTAGTGTAATTTTTGTTGGTTGGTTGTTGACATTTTAAAAACAGGAAAAAACTGTAATACATAAGCAGGGTTGCTGAAAAATAAATATAAAGTTCTGGGAGCATGCGTCCACTGGGGCCAGTAGGACACTGTGGTTAGGAACTATTACGTTCTGCTTAGCCCTTACCCACGGTCCCGAGAAAAGCCTGCGGGGAAGACCACCGCTTGGAGCGTACGTTACAAAGCTGATGGGAACAGACGTTTTCAGCAGTTAGGAACACGGCTGCCGTTTTTTAGGCTCTCTGGGTTCCAGGCGTGAGTCATGCTTCCTGTTAAGCCCACAGACGGCCTCTGTTTGAGACTTCGTTATTCGGTAACAGAATGGAAGCAGAATGGTTCTGTGTCAGTGAGCTGGAAGCAATCAGCATTTACTGGGCTTACACACATGAGAAATGCAAATAGGTTTCATTTACAGGGATATGGGTTGGTGGCTTGACTCAAACACTTCATGCTCTTAGGAAGAAGGAAGTTAAACCACAGGCTTAATCCTTGACTAAATCTTGAGGTATTTTGTACCACAAATTAGAAAATTGAAACCAAAACGTGTTCTGTCCTTCCAAAACCAAGGAGCTGAGCTCTTACTTCAGAGGCTGGCAAACCCATCACTCTGGATCATTTCACTTGGTTCCCACCCACTGGTTTACTTTAATGGTCTGCCCCAAGCCTGGCTAGGGCAGAGCCAGCAAACCATGAGTGCCAGCTATGGGAACTGAGCCTGGGTGGTGGTAAGGCTTGAAGAGACAGCAAGGAGTTTTACAAGGACATGAAGGATCAGTGCTTCATATCTGCAGGTTGTATTCCTGCAAGTATTCCTTGTTGAGCAACTGCCAACTGGAAACAAAATGGATTTGTATTGAACACGTACAGACTTTGTGTCTGAATTGTTCCCTATGTGATACAGTGTAAAAAGTACTTTCACAGCACCATCAATGTGTTAATTCTTCTAAGTAATCTAGAGGTGACTTGAAGTGAGTAGTGCGAACACATAGGTTGTGCGCAATGTTATATCAATGCATACAAGGGACTTCAGCATTGATGGGTTTGGATATTCACTGGGGTCACAGAAGTAATCTCTCCTGGATAGAGACAGACAATCCAATTGCTGAATGTCTCCATGTAACTATGGGAGACCTTTTATTGTTTGGAAACAGCTCTTAATCTGAAAACTTACTATTTTCCCTGTTGTAAGAATCACTAATAGCAAAGTTAAACATAGTTGTTCCAGAAAGGCAGAACAAAAGTTGAGGAGAGGATCCATCGAAGCCATTTCCTACACAACGTTCTCTGCCAATTACAGATGTTAGCAATGGTACCCGTACTTCAGATAGCAAGAGAATGGTTGGACTGTAGCTCAGCAGGAGAGCACTTGCTGAATGTCAGATGCTAGGTCCCAAGTACCACCAACTAACACAGCAGACATGAAAGCAGGAGAGGGAGGGGTGCTTTAAACTGAGTGTTTTATTTTATTCCACCTATTTATCATTGAGGCAAAATGGTTTAAGAAAACTGTAACTATTTTCAGCTATTCTTCATATGAGAAAAATAACCCAGAGGACAGAGATTGTATATGGTTTAAGAAATAAGTGATTTGAAAATCAAGAAGTAGAGATGAATTCAATTAATTATGACAATCTATAAACTGTGAGTGACCTCACCAAACCTGACTTATTTAATCCTCACAGGAAGACAACACAATTCTTAATGACTCAGAATTTCAGGCACAAAAGATGTCCATCTGTTTCTAAGGTTTTCAAATGAATGTTTAAATCAGGGAGTATCGATACTTTCACTAATTCAGTCAATAAACAGTGCTGACACCTTCCTGAAATATACGGACTATCTTCTTAGACTATAAAAAGAATGGAATGAAGTAGCACGCTTTTGTGTTTCTGAAGCCTGTCAGCTAACAGAAGAACCACACGACGCTGGTGCCTCTCTGCAGTAGTTGGGATACAAATGGCGTCAAATATTTGCTAAGTGGAATTTGACTTTATTTTGAACTAATAAGCCAGTCTGTCTTTTGCTTCCTTGGTGATGGCAGAAGGCAGGAAAGTCCTAGTGAAGAGACAAAGGACGTCATTAATCATGCATGGTACAGCAAGTAGCATGAGCATGAACATGTTTGTGTCAGCCTCTCTTGCTGCCTCCTCCCAGACTCACAGGGAGATAGGGAGTTCCCACACAGATGCCTGAAGCTCTGCGCTACACCGGAGAACTACTAAACGTGGCCATGCTAGCTGCTGCTTAGCATGGAAGAAAACTCTTCTTAATCCTTTAAAACCAGAGTCTGTGGACACTGCACTAGGAAAGAACTCCCTACAGTACTTTGCAGCCTAGGCATGTACGTACAACACACAGACCATCCAGTATCCTGTGAAGGATATTTCCACAATGTCAATCACAAACTCAGATTCAGTGCTGGAAAGGTCATGTGTGGGCTGCAATCAGAAGTCCGGTCTTTCTCCCTTCAAATTTCTGACCATCTCCTTTAAAAAGATCTAGAAGTTTCAATATCCTTACATGCAGATTGCTTTCCAGAGCCAGAGAAGACTCCAGCTGGCAACAGTCATATCTCAGGTCCCTGGCTGTGAAATGAGATTTTTAAGGCACAATGCAAGGCGCAATGTACCCATTTAAGGCACCTTCTGTTGTTCTCAGTGTCAACGTATGTTAGGGTCTGTGCAAGGAGAGCTCAGCCTAAGTGTCAAGTGTTCTCAGGGTTAAACTACTCTGAGTGTGTTATTTAGCAGCATAGATGATAACAACCTGTTTATTTGGGAATATTTATATTAAGTATGGAAATAGGTTGATAGGCCTGGAAATTAAGAAATGTAGAGTAACACAACTGGTTACTTGAACAGAGTGTTCTCATTGTAAATTATTAAAGTTTGGTGCACCTATCAGAAGTCAGTGGAGAAAAACTAAAATCAAAAGAGTTTCAATATAGGAAATAAGAGGCTGATGAATTAAGTCATGAAAATGACTGTCTTCAATCTAGCCTGTGGTACCAAAGGGGAGCTTTGTAAAATCTCCCCAATATATGACTTCAAGAATCTCTGTAATATTATAAGTCCATTATCTCAGCTACTAATCAATCAATTCATACTCCTAGTTCAAGGGGTTGAAATTTAATACTGTCCTGGTAGTTTTGGAGCCCCTGGTAGATAATTCAATGTAATGAAGTCAAGAGAGGGTGGTTCTCATGTTATAAATATTGTTCTTATATTTCTGCCATGTGAGAAGACAGCCATCTATAAGTCAGGAAAGAGGATCCTCAGCCAAGCCTGACCATGCTGAGGCTGACCTGCAACCTTTCGACTTACAGAACTAAGAGAAAGAAGTATAAGTCATGTAGGATTCCCAGATTCCAGTATTTTGTATGGACAGTCTGAACCAAGAAGACAATCATCCAGTACTTGCTTGTCTATCTTGAAAGCTTAGCTTCCTCCATCACAGAGAAATAACAGGGAATCTCCTTCACAGTGCAAGTCTCACACAAGTATTTCAGGTTGACACACTGTGGTTTTGAGCTTTGCAGAGAAACAATTACAGTATAGGTGTAATTCTACCCTTTTCCTGGTGATACAGGGGCACATGATGAGTCTGTATTACTAGCAGATAATCCAGTCAAGCAGCATGGCTAAACATGAAAGCAGGTGACAATACATGCATATGAATGTCATGAGATCAATAACATGCCATTGATAGTGATAGTGATACAGTAGATCCATACACTTTGCACTACCTCTTAGCGAAGGAAATCTATGATGTCCCAGATCAGTAGACACAGCTCAGTGGAGGCTGGCACCGGCACACCTGCATAGCAAGTGACCTTGATGGAGCTATAGAGTTGCAAGAATTTGCAGAAATCTCCTAAAAATATTAAGATGAAAAAGATTAGAAGAAAGAATTGAGGTTTGCAGATTAAACTCTTTTGTTAGCAGTTGGTGATAAGTACTCCAAATATTCCCTCAAAGAAAAAAATCCAATCAGATTTCATGATATGTCTTCTAGATTGTATCTATTCAAATGAATAAAATGAAAAGAAAAAGACTTACCTGGGAATGATAAGATAGGTAACTAGAAACATGGTTTGTCTAGTGAGTGAATTTGTAGGATCCATTAGCGCGTAAGAGAATGACGAGATGACTCAGCAGGTATAAAGGCCTGCAGCCAAGCCTAACAACTTAGGTTCAGTCCCCAAACAGGCATGGGGGGAGGAGAGAGCTAACTTCTGCAGCAACCAGGTTACCAGGTTGCCCTCTGACCTCTCTTCTCTCTCTCTCTCTCTCTCTCTCTCTCTCTCTCTCTCTCTCTCTCT
>CABHPP010117378.1:0-41517 GCA_902168425.1 Peromyscus attwateri | reverse complement strand
ATAACAGTGAAGGTGATGAAGACAATTCCCAACCCACTGTAGACTGATGCTACAATCAATGACTCTAAGCAAGAATCACTGGGAAAACAAAATTGAAAACTAAAACTGACACTTAAAAATTAATGAAAACAAAAGTTTCACTTTTTAAAACACTCATTGTATGCATTTGTACTCATCTATCAAGGGAGAAAGAATGAATGAGTCAGTGGCTGTGGTGTTTGGACCACACTTTGAAAGGCACTGTTCTAAACTCCAATGTTTGATGGAGTTGCTGGTTAACATGTGTCGCCCTGAATCCTGCTTCCCTTCCCTGTCTCTCCCTCCCTATGTCCAGTGTGACCTCCTAAATACTCTTCCATTGAAATCCTTATTGTAGATTTAGCTTCTGAGAAAAGCCAAACAAAGTAGTCATGTTGAAGAAATACGTTCTCTCTTCCAAGGTCCAACAGTATTTTTTAAATGCTCAAGAAAAGTTTGGAAGTTATGCCTTTGATAAAGTGACCTTTATTAAATTCACATTTGTAGCCTAGCATCATTTACTAAAATAAATTGCTTGACTTATGTGCCATGCTACTTTTAACTTCTATCACATTCCCACACAGGTATGGGTCCAGAGCTCTACTTGGTTTAGCTGTTCTGTTAGACCAACCCTGTATGCACATCACATTCTCTTAATGAATAATGATTTGTCTCACTATATAGAAATACACAGAAAATCAGTGGTTAGAGCATTATTTTTCTCACAAGCCATATAATATTGGACTTCTCTAGAACTGTCTTAGCTAGCCATCCTTGCATATACATTAAAAAATGTTTGAGTTTTTCATTGTAATTGCTTGAAGGTAATTTGCCTTTTATATTAAGTCTATCTACATGATATTACATTTTCCAATCACAAGTATAATGTACCTCTTTGGAGGGCCTCATTTAATGTACTTTGTATATGTTGTTGTTGCAATTATAAATAGTATTTTTAAAAAATATCACAGTCTTGTTAGGTGAATAGAAATGGAATATGCTCCTCAATGTGAATATCTTGGGAAATATATCAATTTTAATTCTAATATTTATATTCGGACTTCTTTGGGTTATCTGTGTAAATAATCATAGCATCTGTAGCTAATAACAGTCTTGTTCTTTCCAATCTTTTAGCTCATTTTATTTTTGTCTTTTAGGGTCAGCAATACAGTACTTAATGGGAGTAATGATAGACATATGTGTTTTTCCAATTTTAAAGATAATGATGCTATTCTTTTATCCTTGCATGTGGTGTTTGTAGGTCACTTGTAGTTATCATTTAGCAGGTTAAAAGGTCCATTGTATTCCTCATATTCAAGGAAATTTTATTTTAAAATCATGCTGGGCTTTAACTGAATCCATTGTAGTAATGATACATTTCCCTCCCTCTCTTAGTATGTTAATGCAGTGAATGATATAAATGGATTTTACAAAGTTTAACAATGTTGCAAAGTTTAACCAATGTTGGCTTCTTTAAATATATCTTTTCTATTCATATACGTGCTGTCGGGTTGTTCAGTTCTATTTTGATTGGGGTATCTGCACCTGATTTCCTTCTCTCATTGTAAACTCGTCTGCCTTGGAAGTCAAGGTTATGGTCCCATCATGAACTGAGGCATGGGGTTCTGATGTTTTCCCCCTCTGAATGGTTGTGCATAGCATGGGAATACAAATTCCCACAGTGATGATATGATCCTGTGTATAAAACCAAGTTAAACTTTTAAATTGTTAAGCTATTTCTTCATTGAAAAAGTACAAGCTGTTGATTCTATTTCTGAATATATTGTAGAACTACATGAGAATTTTTTTCTTTACTAGGTTTTAAATATATTTCTATGAAATTTTTCCATGTCACATAATTTTTAAATGTTAGTATAAAATTATACTTAGTATCTTTTAAAACCATTTTATTTGTGTGTGTGTGTGTGTGTGTGTGTGTGTGTGTGTGAAATTAACTCTGTTCAGTGGATAAAACAAATAAACATCTCATATAATTTGGTTCTATAAACTTCATTCTATGACCTTGCTTTTAATTTTAGATTTTATTCTTTAACCACACATCTAGCAAATAGTTTTGAACTCTTTTAAAAGATCAGTGTGGAGGAAATAAGGTCTTTACAATGTTAATTTCCATTCTAGGAACATATTCCCTATCAGTGTTTACTTAGTTATTCTTAAGACTGATATTAGCATTTGCTTTATAAAAACAACAACAAAAAGATCTTTTTATCTCTAATTCCTGGGGACCCTTGTTTTTCAACATCAGATCCTTTCTGCTTTAATAAAAATGGAGTCCTTTTTATCCATCCAGAAACCTGTCTTAATGAAACCCATAAAAAGGTATTATCAGAAGTGAGGAGAATATAGGTGCTCTGGCTTTGTGGGTCATTCTGCTAGTGATCAAGTCCCAGTTTTAAGTTTCTCTAACTCAAAGGGAAAGGGAATAACAGGACACACTCAAAAAATTATTTGGTGAGACAAGGATTGTCTTGTGAGGATGTGATACTCAGAGCATTTGGAGAAATAACCAGGAAGGAGGAGGGTTTTCTCCAGAGAGACTTTCCAGATGTTTAAGGAGGGACAGCCTGTAGTGTCCAGAACATTGTACTTCCTCTAATTGGAGTGTCTCCTTCCAGTGACAATTTCCTGTTAATATCCTGTCCATGCTGGGATGGTCAATCTTAATGTTCAACTTGGTAATATGTAGAAGAAAGAGAAAGTGAACAGAACACAAGTATCCATCTTTGGCTGCAGAAACAATGTAACCACTGGTTTCAGGCCTTCGGTGCCTTGATTTCTCTGCTATGCTCCTGAAGGGATAAAGTAAAGAAAGATAAACTCTTCCTCCTTAAGTTGTTGTCAGAGTATCTTATCACAGCAACAGGAAACATGAACAAGTTACTTCCCATATATAATTATACACACACACACACACACACACACACACACACACACACACACACAAACACACACGCTGGACATCAGCTTGGAGTATGAGTGCTCATCCTGTGTACTGTGGCCGGGCATCTGGAGTTGAGCTCTTAGTAGTCCATCCTTGCCATTAGCCCTAGTGTCCAGGGATTGTCTTTCCATGTAACTCTGCATTAACTCCTTCCAGTATAGCTGTGTTACATTCTTTTTCGGTACTCAAGCTAAGTTTAAAGGCATCTGTCTCTATTTTGGGGGGGGGGGGGGAAGGCATCTTAAGAAAGGTGATCAGACCACTATTTCAAATCAAAACTCATATTTTCATCACTTGGACCTATAATGTACAACTGGGAAATGGCTCAGACCATGGGTTGGACCCACACTGCCAGGGTTTGTATTTTGTTTGTACTTGTTTGATGTCTAACCTGGGGCAAGTTACTTAACATCTTTAGGTGGAATATTCCTTGCTTTAAGGAGGGTATGAAACCAGCATCTTCTTCATAGTTTGTCATGAACATTTACTATTTCAACATCATTATGTACTTAGCAAGGTGCCTGGCACAAAGTAAGTGCACTGTGTGGTTGTCCCTCCCCAGGATCGCACTGCATGCTCCCAAGAGCTGCCATAATAGAGGTTGACTATCGTACTTTGAATTCTGCAGATCCAATTACGATTGTTCCTATTTCCAATGTGTCTTTACCTCAGTCTTCTTTTCCAGAATGATACCATATTGCTAACTGCAGAAGCCATATCTTCTCATGGCTTACCAAGGATGCTAAACAGCTCTAACTGTGATCTTCTGATTTTTTGATAAATAATTGTAAAATTTATTTTGTCTCTTAGGTCTCAGGATTCATTGATTTGATAACATATTTATGTGTGTGTATTATCTAGTTGGAACTGTTCTAAGTACTTGCATTGTAAAGGTAAACAAAACAGAGAAAAGAACTCTGTCTCTGTGGAGTGCATTCTATTTGGGAAAATATACATAATAAAAGGTAAAGTATAAATGCAGTGTTTCAGCGGATAAATGCTAAAGGGATACATGAAGCATGGAAGAGAGACAAAGTGTCCTATAAGAGGCTTCCATATTTAAATGAAACTGGCTGTGAAGAGCTCTTAAATTCTAAACAGGAATGAAGACCTGATGGGGGTCAAAGAGGTAGTCCTGTTTATTCGGTAGAAGGTCATTGTAGTCAGAGGGGTGACAAGTGCAAAGGCCCTGAGGCAGGGGCATGCTTGGTAAAAATTGAAGCCAATGATTGGATTCATGAAATGAGACAGAAGTAGGGGATGAAGTCAGAACAAACAAAATTGGGACTCCTGGTGACTTTGGGGCATTATATGCTATGGGGGTGCTTATCTCAATAGCATGAGAAAGATCAGAAGGGCTTAGAGCAGAAGGCGGTGGTGATTTTCTTCATGGTTAAAAAGCATTCCAGCTACATTGTAGAGAACAGCATGCAGAGGCCAGGGCTGAAGCTGAAGACCAAATAACTGTGCACATAATTGTACTGGCAATCACACCAGCTGAAACCAGAGAGCCAGAAGTAGAGGTTGTGGACAAGCAATGGGATAGGTTGGTCAATGTCTCTGTGCTACTGCATTGAAGGTGGAGCTAAGAGATAATGCTGATGAGTCAGATGTAGAGAGTGAGCTTAACAGTTGCTTGGTACAAAGCCGGGGGCACCAATGACAGACAACATAATATGAAGGGGTTCCCCAGAGCTGTGCATCCCAGGGCCTCATTCTGACAAAAGTGGGGAGCCACTAATAAAACATAGTGTTACTAATTAAGATAGAGAAAACAGTGGGGAGAAGGAGGTTGATGTTGGTTGAGTGATGACCACCTCCTTCTATTTGGGATGTTTCATTCCAAAGGACCAGAGCAATCCAAGTGAGGAGGTTGAACTGGCAGGTGAATAAATCACTCTGGAGGGCTGGAGAGAGGTCTGGCCTGGAGACATCAATTAGAAAAATTATTAGCTTGTGTGTGGATTTTTAAAGCCAAGGGATCAGAAATAATTAGGTAAATAAATAGATCCACAGTCAGCAATCTGTGGCCCTTGATACAAATCCAGCCAGCTGCTCGATTTTGTAAATAAAATTTTATTGGAAAAATCATCATACCCAATCATGTATATATTGTTGCTGGATACTTTCCTGCTGCAACAGCAGAATGAAATAACTGCCAAAGAGATCTATGTGATCTACAAAGCCTCTTTTTTAGGTCTGGCCAGCCTTTGGTTCAGAAATAATGGGAAAGAGTCTCAGAAATGTAAGTCAATAAAACTGAGATGTTTAAAAGACATACATGAGAGAAAGGGAATTTCTGAGAGAGAGGGGTGTCTAGAAATGTGTGATAACCTGGAAACGAAGTGGAAAATGGAGTTTTAAGGAGGATGGGACAGCCAACTATGCCTAATAGTGACGGCTCACTAAATAAGATCTGACTCTTGGGATAATGATAGTTGAATTCATCAAGATCACAGGAGTGATCTCTGTCAGCTTGATATGATTGAGAGCCACCTAGAAGATGAACTCTGGATGTGCTGGTGGCAGATCCTCGTAATTAGATCTCTGCCTACAAGATCATTGGAGAAATGATCTGGATTTGGGCTACTTTGGTTGGGTGTGTTCATGAAATTCCAAAGGGGAAAATGGTCATATAGAAAACAGTGGATGGAACAGTAGCTGGAAGAGAAGGGAAGACTGGGCAATCTTGCCTTTGTCTTTTTAAAGATGATGAAAATAAAGCTTCCATACAAAGTGTAATAATCATTTATAGCAGAGCATTTTGTTGTAGACCAGCACTAGAGTAATGACCTCCCTTAGGCAAAGGGAAGTAGGATTTGGCACATTAAGTAGAGAAATTGGTTTTCACTTAGAAAACAAATGTTTTATCCCTAGAAACAGGAGGGAAGATGAATATGTGGGCATTATGTGGGTCAAGAAGTATCAAATGTCTTCAGTCTCCTGAGTATTGTAGACAAGGTTATCAACTAAGTGTGATGGCAGTATGGAGGTGACAGAGGTCTGAAGATGGGGATAATTATTCTGTAGAGAGTAGAAAGAATGAATTAACCAGGGAAACAATGCTGCTTCTGGACAGTTTTTAGGACATGCTCCAGCGGTGTGCCTGACTTCAGCTGGAACAACTGGAAGGGTGGTGTGCAGTCAGCTACAGAAGGAGAGTCCCACATAGGTGAAGAATTCCCTGGAACCGTGTTCCACATACATGGAAATGAGGACCAGGCTGAGATGTTGAGAAAGGATGCAAGAGAGGGACTGGAATGATGGGCCAGTAACCTGGGAGGGAAGAAGAGGTAAGGCAGAGAGGAGGGCCATTTCAGTGGGGTTGAAGTTTTGTACCTATAGAACTTGAAGGAGTGAAAGAGGAAAGGCCATGGTCAAGTTGAGATGTTTGTAATCTGGATTAAATAAAGGTTGGAAGCTGTTTAAAAGTCATCACTTGCCACAGTGAGGAGAAATTATGCATAAACCCTTGGCCTGTTTTTTTTTTTTTTCAATGAAGAGTTATATTCTCTGATGCTGGCTCCTCACCACTTAGCACAGCTGAGGGCTTTGTGTGCAGACATCTGTGGAGTATATCTTTGTAACATATATTTTCTTTATTCTTAAGAATTTTGTACATGTGTACAACGAAAGAAGATCACACTCCCACTTTCCTTATCCAGCTCCTTCCAAATTCCCCAGCACATGCTCCTCACAACTTCAAGTATGCTGCCACTGTTGCGACCTCCTTCTCTCCTTCTTCCTCTTCCTCTTTCCCTCCCTCTTGTCACCATATGGATGTAGAGTCATGAGAAACCTAGCAGTCACCACACCTTCACAGGAGAATGGTCTTTCTTTGTGCATCAGCTATCAACTGCTAATAGCACTTTAGTAAGAGGTGTGGCCTAGAGAGTTCCACCTCCCCCATTAATGTCAGAATGTTAGCTGGCTTGATTTTGTGCAGATAACCACACCCACTTTGAGTTCATGAGTGTCATGTCATGTCCAGAAGACAGCATGTCACAGCAGTCTTTCCCATCCTTTGGCTCCTATACTCTTACTGACTCTTCCTTGATGTTTCTTGAGCCTTGTTGAGGACAAAGGGTGTGAGTAGGGCTGTGATGGTGATAGAGATGTCCTGTTTAAGGATTAACACTCAGTTTTTTTATTCTCTTTGATCAAATCTGCATCTCTGCACCGAATGTTGCTTACTCAGTAGTATGTATTTTAGAAGCCTGCTGGTACTATTGATCCCATCTTACATGTGTGTGTGTGTGGGGGGGGGGTTATATGCTTAGAATATGTGTACCTTAAACAAGGTATCCTAAAAAGGTGAGAATGAGAGTTGGATCCAGCTCACATCCTTCTACTTCTGAATATATGCTCCATTCTTCCATCACCTTGTGGGTTTGTACTTTGGAGGCTGAAAGGTGATTACATCAGCCAGGTGTCACAGCCATGGTCAAGATGTCTCAGCACCAGGCCAGGGCTCTTCCCTCCCACCCCATTACTGCTTCTGTAGGTCAGAATGTCCTTTAGAATGTAGTAGGATTACTTTCATTTGATGAAACTGGGTCTCTCTCTCTCTCTCTCTCTCTGTCTCAAAAGACTACTGTTTTGAGAGACTTTTTTTGTCATATCTTCTAATCCTGTGCCTCCCTTCCACTCTTTTGTTTAAATTCTGTATAATTCTTTAATGAACTCACATTTCCCTTGTCCACAATTTCATTTCTTCTTCTGTCACAGCATGGAACTTTCCATCCTCTTGACAGAGTTCTACAACAAAGGTTAATTACTTTATAATTTCATTCTCTTAAAAAAAAGCACACTAAAATTGCTAATTTTAACTGTGCTTCTTGTCAGTAGGTTCATGTAAATTCACTGTAATTAAACCAGATGTTTTCTTATGCTTTAAAGTCAGGTGGTAATTTAAGGGGGATTTTCATTTCAACAGGAAAGAGAACAGATTGCTGTCAAAGGAAGTCTCTCCATCCCTTGTCTTTTTTCCCTCATTTCTCTGTTCCCTTTCCATCTTGTATGCCCTGTGTCTTCTCCTCTCTTTTTTCTTTATCATCTCCTTTTGTATGTCTGTTAAATCGGTTCACAATGGAGAACTTGGGAGACAGTCATGGAAAGCATGAAAGTAACACAGGGGAAAGATCAGAGCCATGGAATGGGGAGCTGGGGTTTTCCCTCCTTTCCTCATCTAGGCCACATTTTCACTCCTCCATTTCAGGGGTCTCACTGGCTGCTTGGCAGATTGACTGTTCCTTATAAATAGGCCCAGAACTAACTTAAAAATCAAACTCATCAGCAAAGACTTCAGCAAACGCCAGTGTGTACAAGGGAGTCTTACAGTGTAGTGTATATGGAGCCCAATGTGGGGCAAATTCCAAAGGCCTGGGTGGCTCCCACCCTCATCTTGCTCCCCAGCTGGCAGGCACTTGAAGCTGCAGGGTACCACCTTCAGAGCTCCATAAAACCAGGAAAAATCTACACGGTTTCATTCCTGAAAACGAGCTAATCCGGTCTCAGCTCCAAGGCAAGTTTAACCCCCAGACCAGTGAAATCCCTGTGAGTGAGGCATTCCCCCTCCTCCTTGAATGCCGGCTCCCCGCCCTAGCCTAACGCTTTCACAATTTCACCTAGTTAAAATAGACATGGCACTGTCCCCAGCAGCACCCTACTTAGGCACAGAGAGGACTTGGAGCCGTGCTTGCTGGCAGACCTCCTGTCTGTAGAGGCAGAGAGGGGCTTAGAGCGGCCTGGAACTCTCCACACCATGAAGCTCTAGGGAGTCATCTGAAGAACTGCCTACTGCCTATGCTCACTCTGCCGCCAGCCAAGGCATTCAACAGGACCTGGTTTGGAGCTACACCAACGCCTCCTGCTGGTTGAAAAGTGCTACTACACCCCCCCAAACCACAGAAAGGTAAGATAGGCAAACCAGCATCTTATTTCAAGTAAAAGTACTTGATAATTTTACACCTTAAAACTGACTAACAAATTTTGAGCAATTCTTGTAATATGGCCGACAACATTACCTCACAAGAATTTAAAAACCTTTTATCCTGTATGATGAATGACATTTTCCTGGAAATATACAACCTTCCTAAGGCATATCTGGCCTGTACCATTTTGGCATTCATCCTAATAATTCACACAGTGTTCAAACACTGGTTTAAAACAACTCTACCCAATCCAGAATGATGTCATGGTAATCATCATCATATTACACTTCTTGACAGAATTTCAGACAATCTTACCCATTACTCTGAGATTTGCTTCAGAATCTACAGTTAGTCTAACCAAGATTTAACTATCTGAGCTTTCTTACAGTACCCAACAGAGATACCATCATCCCCAAAACAGGAAGCAATTCTAAGAAAATGATGCCCTGCTGTGGGATGTTCTGTATGGCAAATGTGTTGCTAATAAAACACTGATTGGCCAGTGGCTAGGCAGGAAGTATAGGCGGGACTAACAGAGAGAATTAAAAGAGCAGGAAGGCAGAAGGAGTCACTGCCAGCCAGCCAGCCACCGCCAGGACAAGCAGCATGTAAAGATGCTGGTAAGCCACGAGCCACATGGCAAGGTACAGATTTATAGAAATGGATTAATTTAAGATATAAGGACAGTTAGCAAGAAGCCTGCCACGGCCATACAGTTTGTAAGCAATATAAGTCTCTGTGTTTACTTGGTTGGGTCTGAGCGGCTGTGGGACTGGCAGGTGAGAGAGATTTGTCCTGACCGTGGGCCAGGCAGGAAAACTCTAGCCACAACGCCCCTTCTCCCTAAGGTTTCTGCTGTGGATATCGCTCTGTATAAATAAACACTGATTGGCCAGTAGCCAGACAGGAAGTATAGGTGGGACTAACAGAGAGGAGAAATGAGGGCACAGGAAGGCAGAGGGGGTGACTGCTGGAGCTGCTGCCAGGACAAGGGAGATGTAAGGTACCAATAAGCCACAAGCCACGTGGTAAAGTATAGATTAATAGAAATGGGCTAAATATAAGAGTAAGAGATAGACAATGGTAGGCCTGAGCTAATGGCCGAGCAGTTTAAATAATATAAGAGTCTGTGTGTTTATTTTATAAGTGGGCTCTGGGACTGGTGGGACTTGGCGGGAGCTGTAGAGAAATTCTCCAGCTACAGGTTTCATATTTCTCAGGGTTATGGATGATGGTTATAAGGTTGGGGGTGGAAGAAAATATTAAACTCAGTATTCTCCTTAAGAAAAGAAAAAGTGTCTCAAAAAAAGGGAAAAGAAGAAATGGAATGGATAGGTATAAGATATTATGGTAGATTATTGTATATACTAGTAAACAAATTTAGTAGAATAGCAGCCTTAGATAATTTGCATTGTAATTTGCACTGTTATGGATTCTTATATGTTGATACAAATGTAAACTATTTTTATATTACTGTTTAAGATAATTTGTATATTGATAAAAATACAGAACTATATTTGTTATAATATACATATATTTCTACTCTTATTTGAAATATTTGTATATTGATACAAATGTAAATTTATATCTGTTATATTGTATGTATGTTCTACTTCTGTTTAAGATATTCTGTATATTGATATATATTTAAGATTATTGTCATATTGCTTCTATACATTCCTACCTCTGTTATAAATATCTTGTGTATTGTCACAATTTTGAAGTCATCATCCTTTACTGTACATTTGCTTATGGACTGTTTACCTTGTTTACATGAAGCCTTAGTCCTTAGGTTATTTAGTTAGATAAGACTTATAGATTTATAGTCACCTATGCTTGTCATCTCTATAGTTATGTTAGTTAGGTTATCCAGATTTACAGATACATAGGTCTGATGGACAGGTAATCTTCAAACACTTCATAGACATGGAGGATATGGCATTTAAATAACTTAGAATTCTGTTGACGTGAGACACAATTGCTCCTGGCAGCACCAATTTGATCCCGAGAGAACGTTGAGCTTCTAAGACATTTCCATTTGGAAGTTTGTCTTCTTGGCACAAAATGGCCTATTGGGCAATGAACTGCCCTTGCCTCAACTGCTGACAATACGAGTGCTGTCCTCCTGGACAAACGGGACACAAGGAAAAGTGACTTCTGAACTCTGCCAAGACAAGGTAAGATGGTCTTTCAGAATTCTTGCTTCTGAAAATGGTCTGTCAGATACTCTAGGCCTAGAGCCAATTTGAATGCACCAACAATGCTGAGAAACATTAGGTCCAGGCTGTCTCTGTCTATTCTTGCAAGATTCCTGAAGGTTGCTTGCATCCATCTTCCATTTCTCAGGTACCATTGATGGGATTGAAGACTAGCAGTTATAGTTACAACTTAGTATATATATAAAATATCTTAGATAGAACATATTAAGTATTATATTCAGGTTCCTTAGGATAGAACACCTTTTGGAATGATCTTTGTAACATGCCATTTACCTACACCCTAGACTTCTCTGGATTTTAGTATGTGTTTCTTGCTTGATATTGTTTGCATTAGTTGTAGTTCCATCTTATCTAGGTCATTATCCCTTATTACTCCTGGACAATATTTGATAACCATTCCTTTGTATATAGCCTTGTATTAGGTTAGAACCTTCTTATTTAGACAAAAGGGGGAGATGTAGTGGGTAGTCATTCCAGCTTTGATCTGGAAGTTCCAACCCCCACTGAGGCTTTGGTAACTGTCAGGCCTATAAGGCAGGGCCAAGAGAGGACCCTGAAGACCTGAGATCCGGATGCACCAGCTCTCTTGGTTCCTGGATCCTGGACGCTGGAGGTAGACTGAGCAGAGTTCTCCAGAGAACACTGTCGGACTGCTCTACACCTTTCCCAGACCCTGTAGCCTATCCCTTCACTTGTAAGTTACCCCACAAAATAAACCTCCCTTTTAACTACGTGGAGTGGCCTTAATAATTTTACCAATATTACAGAGAAAAGTTGGATAAACATTTCAATCTACTCATATTTTATAGTTTCATTGGAAGGAAATTATTTCTTCCAGATGAATCTTCATAGCTCAAGACATCAAAACAACCTTTAATTGAGGAAAATAGTGGTATGCTACTAAATATATTGCCACAGGTTTTCTAGGAAGAAAAGAATAACTTATTTTCTAATTTCCATGGTGTGAATTTTCCAGCCATACTTGATTTCAAGCAGTGAATGTGTTACCAAACTTGGAGGCAAGAAGAGCTTCCAACCATCAGTTTTAGCAAGCCAGGACAAGTGAGCTTTGATTGCACCTAAGGACACATACAAGCTCTCAACTTATGCAATGTTGTCCATTCATGAACAGCATGCTATCATGAAAGGGGCATGGACTTTGATGTCAGATGCTCATTCTTTTTAATTCATTCATTCAGCCAATGGTTTATGAGTACACACTATAGACCAACGTTCTTCTTTTTACTGAGAAATATCCTTCAGGGACCAAAACCAAATGAAGTCTTTGTTTTTACCAAGCTTACATTCCTTTAGAGGGACAGATAATAAGCTAAAGAACAAATGTAAAGTATGATACAGAGACAGAGAAAGTCAGGAAGAGTGTTGGGGGGCTTCAGCCAGCTCTAGGCTTTCATAACACAAGTCAGGAGAGACCACACAGGGAAGACTTGGAGATGTCTGAATTCCTCACCTGCACAACAATGGCAACAGTTCTTGCATCATGGTGTTTGGCAATAGACTACAAGGATAAGAGTATGAGCACAAAGCCTAAGTCACTGTGGACATATGAAAAACAGAACTGCCTGTCACTCACAATACTGCAAGGCCATCTTTACAATTACTACAGTGTAATAAGCTGAAGTGAAATGGGGCTTTGAGGATCTCCTAAGGTACCCTGTTTTTATCCTTACTGTCTGACTCTACACTGCATTACATCTGCCCTGTTGTTATTTCCTATTACACGTTCCCTCTTAGCAGGCATTGTGTAGATGTACCTATCCTGGCAATGTGCATCTTCCTTCTGGCTTACCTAAGAAGTCAGGTGAGTAGACTCAAAAGAACTGCACACAAAATTAAGGCACTGAGCTTTGATACTTTTCATTACATAAAAGCATTTTGAGTTTAAACCTGTTTTGCCACATTGGGATAATATACCTATTAGATGTGGTTAAACATATCAAATATCAATTATGCTATTATATTTTATACTGTTACTTATTATAATCAATTACATTTTTATGTATTGTTAAAATTACATTCCCTTATTATACAACAGGGAAAATACTGCTTGTTCTTTCATATTTGGTGTGAAGATTAAATCGGTACACATTACCTGTGAAAATGAAAAATGATAGGTCTTCTCTAAAGGAGATTTTAATTGACTGTGCATTTACCCTTTGACTTCAGCAATCCTTACCATGAAGAATTTACCTGAAAATACATCTCCACAAACACCTAACAACATACTCAACAAGGCTATTTGCTTCAGTATCACTACAATATACCTCTTTATAACAAGTGACCAATCAACCAGCAAATATGATACCTGAAATGGAGGGACACAAGATGACTTAAATGAAAAAAAGTAGGTCATAGAACATAATTGAAACAACTGCCATGGGACACTCAGGCACATCTATCCACATAGCCATGAGCACCATGAAAGTATTAATAGAATGGGTAATTTTTGATACAGAATGTTTTCTAGGACATAGAAAGTGAATATAAACACAGGTGATGTATACATTATTTCATAGTTTAAATATTAAATAGATAGAAGGGAAAGGGGACCTTGAGTCACTCAGCGGTCCTGGCATGTGGAAGACTATGCATGTGGAAGATAATGGAGTTGGGGAGTGGAGAAAAGGAGGAGAGAAGAGGAAGAAGATAAGAAGACAGGAGGAGGGGGAAGAGGAGAAAGAGGAAAAAGATTATTTGTTTTTTGTTAAATAAACTGTAGAAAATGGAAATGAAAGAATAATTTAAAAGTGAAATATAAATTTAGCTCTTGTCCTTCACAGAAGAAGTTTTATTTTTGTGGCTGATGGAAACACAATTGGTCCAAAAGCAAAAAATAATTTATCAGCCCCAGCTGATATATATATCTATAACACGACCCCTACATCTAAGGCTCAGGGAACACATGGATGAGGGGTCAGAGGACCAGGATAT
Source organism: Peromyscus attwateri (assembly GCA_902168425.1). Taxonomy (NCBI): domain Eukaryota; kingdom Metazoa; phylum Chordata; class Mammalia; order Rodentia; family Cricetidae; genus Peromyscus; species Peromyscus attwateri. Next base: position 27,433 of record CABHPP010117378.1, on the reverse strand, counting down.
CTGATGTGAATAGTGTCTTCCATATATCACAGGTGCTACAGCCATGAAATCCTAGCAATCTGTACAATGACAATACAAACATGCCAACATGGATGGAGAAATCTCACGTGGCTCCACCCCTAGAAGCTACAGTCAACCAATGGCTGCTGAGGGAGAGAATCAGTCTTCCCCAGGCATGAGCCTCCTAATTGGTTATCCAATATCAAGTAGTCAGGCCTAAAACATATATACAAGCAACACTAAATAGAAAATAAATAACAAAACGTGGTGTTTTATATTGAAAATATCGGTCTTTCAGGTATGAACTGAAGAATACAAAAGAATAAAGACTGTGGCAGTTATTTCTCAGAATGACTCTTTTGTGACATACAGTTTTGACTTTTTAAAGAAGCAATTGACATGTGTGTTGGAAGCAGTAACATTTATTTTTCAAAACATAGAGGAAGGAAAACCTTAAAATTAAAAGAACCTTAATTGGCTATCAAATTAATACTAAGATCATATAGATAGAAACTCAGAATGTTTGAACACAGTATTTTGACTGCACATTTGAAACAGTGCAGAGCTTAGTGCAGAGAAATTAAAATGTTCTGTGAGTAGGTTCACCAATTGCTGGTGGGTTGGTACAGTTGGGGATGGTGCAAATGACTAGACAGGTGGATGTAGAAAATCAGGGCCCTCACTGTTGGAATACATTTGTGAGGTGTGCAGACATATCTGGAGGTGTTAGGTTTCAATCAGGATGGGCTTATGATTTAAAACAGGTGAATTAATATCCCTCAGCTCTATCTTCTTGAAGCAGCTAGTGGTATTGCTGCTCCATGGAACATACCTAGGACCTATCCTAGAGCCCAGAGCAGAAATCTTTAGGTAAGTGATGGCCTTTGTGTCTGGAGTAGGGACATCACAGACAGTCTGGAACATTGCATCATGCCAGAAAAGAAGATGACTAACAAGGACGTATTATAAGGACCGAGCGCTAACTTGAAGGGATTCTTTCTAGCCATGGTTAAGGCAACAAGAAAACAAGGATGGTGATGAAGCTTAGTACACTGAGTCAAAACCTGCTTTGTGAACTAGTAAGATTCCTAGACACAGGGAGGAAGATGGGAGAAAGACTTTTCTATGAAGAAACATGCTAACCGGTAAGTGTAGACAAGATGGCAGATTATAAAGTATCAATGTAACAACCAATTTAGGTAAGGATTATGAAGAAGTACTTAAATCATTGAGTAAAGATTTGGGATGATCACAGGGCACTTACACCATCCCAAAGTGTCACAAAAGAGGAACTTTATAAGAGGGAAATACATATTTATATGTGTTTATATCTTGTGTATATATTTATATGTCTTATATGTATTTATAATGTGGTGTTTTTCATCTTGATCAACTACATGTAACATCACCACAGAGGGGCTCCCAGACTTTACATAACTCTTGGAAAGATAGAATGAGAAATACACACTACTACCTTTTAATGCTTTAATGGAAATTATCTTGCATCCTGATTTTATTATACAGAGTTAAGTTTAACATTAGAAGAAATATGAAATGAACAGTATGTTGGGTTATTTTAATTATACTATTTACTTATTTTGTATATATAAGTATATACAGATAAATCACATGCATATGTGTGAGGGGTGTGCATTTGTGTTTTGTGCACGTGCATGCACCATGGCATGAAAGTAGAGGTCAGAGGACAACTATCCAGGGTTAAGTTCTCTTCTGCTTTGTGGACCTCAGGGATCAAACTTGGGCTGTGAAGCTTGGTGGAAATGCCTTTATCCACTAAGCCAGTGGTTCTCAACCTTCCTAATACTGTGATCCTTTCTTATATTGTGGTGACCCCCAACCATAAAATTATTTCATTGCTGTGATTTTGCTACTTTTCTGAATCATGAAGTACATATCTGATATGAAGGATATCTGATATGTGACCCCCAAAGGGGTTATGGCCCACAGGTTGAGAACCATTGCACTAAGCCTTCTTGATGGCCTGTGTTGAGTCATTTTAAGCTTATGTAAACTTTCTTAGATGTTGTATAATATTTTGGATATATATGAGAATATCTTTACTTTTAAGCTATGTACACTGAAGAACTAATAGGATAAATGCCACAATTTCTTTTATACTATAATATTTTTATTAATTCTTTGAGAATTTTATACATTCACACAATGTATTTTGATAATATTTACCCATGCCCCTCCCCCAACTCCTCTCAGGTCTACCCCCATCCCTCCTTACCCCTCCCCAACTTCATGTCATGTGGTTTTCACCTTCTAAGACTTCCTGTGTTACATTTTCACACACTTAGCTGCAGTTTGGCTAAAGTTGGATGATGACCACGAAGATTTGAGATATTTGCAGAAAACAGCAAAGTAAAAGTCCACTCAATATTTTTTTTATCAACAGCTGTTTTCCTGATAAAGCCTAGTATCTCAGGGACAGGAGCTGCTCTCTAGTAATTATTCTGTGGACCCTAAAAGGTAATTGGGTGCTAAAATGACTGATACTGAACCCTTCCCCCTCAAAAATTTTGAGGGCAGGTGAGAGCAACACAAAGTCAGTGAGTCCAATCTGGGAGGTTGCTCTCTGGCTCCTGGAGGGAGTTTCAGGTAAGGATCCCTGCTATGCTCCAACCTCAGTATACTCTCACTATGAATGACTTTCCAAGAAAAGGAGCCAATGCTTTTTCCCTCTAGGGAGAAGGGAATCTGGCCCTGACCTACAGGATTTGTCCACAGACGTCTTGATGCATGCCTTAGTTCTTGCTACCCAAGAGGCTGAGGCTGGAAGATGACTTCAGCCAAGAGTTTAAGAGTAGCCTGAGCAACATATTGAGGCAATTCAACAAACAAAGACAAATACAAACTGCCAAAGAGTCTCCACACCCCACTGAAACCTTCTAGCGGTTTCTGAGCTATGGCCTCAGAAGAGCTACAGACCAAGGAAGGGTGTCTTATATGCTGGTGTCTTTAATATGATAATGTCCACACATCTCCTGAAGCAGGAATTGATGTTTTATTAATGATGTTTACTATAAATTTAATTTCAAAGCACTGCTGTTCCCACATTGTTTTGATAAAGGCTTTGTGGTTTATTTATTTTTCTCTTGGTGGTAAAAATGAGAAAGGGAGAAGACGAGACACAGCTTAAAGCTAGAACATGTTACTTGCTGCTGCAGATGGAGGTCATTCTCATCGTGCAGTTCAAAGGGCTGAGAGAACACCTGAGAAGGGTTCCTTCTGAGTTGCTCCTTGGCTGTATCATTATGGTTTGTAAACAAAGGCTCCCCCTGCCAGCACTATGGGACAGCCTGGGAATAGTAATCACTGGCCACTCTGTGACCACCACCCTGCTTCTTCAGTCAGGACCCTGGTGTACTGCCAATCCTTTAGGATACTCAATATACTTTCTACAACCAGGAAATGGTTGGTGAGATGTGTCCCACAGCAGCTGATTGGCTGAGTTCTTTGTACCAGAGGCTTTCTGGTCAGGATTTTTTTCCCTGTGACTTGTTGCAAATGTAACAGCTATGCTTATTGAAAGCCTATTGCTGGGCTTTCAATATCTCTTTAATATTCACAATAAACTGCAAGGTAGTATTAACATCAGTCCATTCTCTAAGTGAGAAAACCAATGCACTAAGAGATTAAAGAGGGTGCCCCAGGTATACGTGCCCAGAGAGTCTACCTTCTCAAAGAGTGCTATTCTCCCTGTTAGAGATGGGGGCTTCACATGTTTGAAAAAACTGGAACCAGATCTAGGGCAAGCTGCAGATCCCTCCCCTGGTTTGGAACATCTGTGACACTTAACCCACCCTGGAGAGCTCTCCTTGGACCTTCCCAGAAGTTGTAACAGCTTCTTCTACTTTGCTGGTCTATTTGCCATCCCCACCCAAACTCTCCTTATTCACGTGCACACAAATCTACATTGAGTCAGATTCTAGGGAATTTAATAGGGCTAGATATTAGCCAGGCCAAGGAGAAAACCAAAGTAAACACAGAGTGAAGTGTTTCTTAGGTATATCTTAGAAATCACAAATTCTATCCTACATTAGACAGCTACTGTGGGGAGTTACATCCAGATTGTACTGGAATCCTGGGATGAAACAACCAAGAAACTTGAGGCAAAGAAAACTTACAGAGAAAGTAAAATTTAAGTAAAGCCTTGGAATAGCAATAGAGGAATATGTCCTGCAGACATGAAGGGACATATCAGTCTAAACAGAAGGAATAGCATTGACAACGACAGATAGGAAGGTAGTTATATATTCTATTTAAAAAAAAAAGTCCCCACATTCTAGTATTCTCAAGGTAGGAGACACATTCAAAGAAGCAGTGCACAAATCAGCCTCTGTAGAGCCTTGTAGGGTGGGGAAGGGGGATGGGGGATGTGGGCTAAGGCGGGGTGGGGGGAGGTGTGATGGGTGGATGGGATGGAGTGGGTGGGAGGTGTGGAGGGGTTGGGGGAGGAGCGGGGAGTTGTGGTGGGAGGAGAAATTCCTAGGTTGATTTTCTAGTCTCTTGAGCTCCCAGATGTAGCTCATTGAAAGGAGGAACACAAGAAGTTAAGTCAGCCTAGAAGAGAACATTAGTTCCTTTTGCAGTACATGGTATTTGAGATGCCTGTGGGACATCCAGGTGGATAACCAGCTTTGAGCTCATTCAATGTGCATGCTAAGCCTTAAGCTATTCTCCGTGGTTTTTTTTCTTTTAATTTGTGCAGAATCAAGTTGTTTAGTTTTCTATCTCAACAGGTTTAAACAATAAGATAAATACCCTTTCCAGGAGGCATCTGAAGAGTTAAGTCTTGGGGAGAAAGAGTGACAGAACATGAGGGGAGAATGGGGGGGCAGGAGCACATGCTTATGGGAGAGCTGTCACTGCTCATGGCATCCTAAGCACTCTGGAAATACACTCTGCACATGGAGACATTGAGAAGAGTGGGGAAATTAAAGACAGAGGATGGGATGAATCAGTAACCGGCTTCCTGTGTAAGACTGAGGACCTGAGTTCAGATTCCCAACATCCGAATAAAAACTGTGTATGGCAGAGCATGCCTATATTCTCAGTGTTGTGAACACCAAGGTAGGAAGATCTTTGAGGCTTGATGACTAGTCAGTTTATCCAAATCTGTGAGCCCCAAATCCCAAAGAGAGACCATGTCTCAAAAAGTCAGATGGAAAAAAAAAATAAAGAAGACACTTGCAACATTGACTTCTAACCTCCATATGAATGCACACACACACACACACACACACACACACACACACACACACACACACTCCTCACCACTTACTGGCATGACCCCTGAGCCTACTTCACTTTCATCTTCTGTATTCCCATAAACTGGCCGCCCTCACTCACCATCCTCCTCGGTCTGGACCACCAACTCCTCACTCTCCATCCGGCCCTCGGGGTTGGACAGCAGCAGCCGTAGTCTGATGGTCATGAAGGGTCGTAGACCCCGCAGGGTATAGTGGGAAGAAGTCTGGATCACCTCCTCAGCCTCATACTGCTGCTGGTTGAACACGTACTGGTACTGTACCGTGAGGTTGTAGCTGTGGCAGCGGGTCACTGCGTAGCCAAAGGGTTCCCACTGCAGGGTCAGCTGCCTGGCCCGAATGTCCACAATCTCCACATTCTGAGGACCGTGCACAGGATCTGGAAAATACACACAAGACACAAGAGTTTTGAGGAGACTACAGGAAGCGGGTAGATGTTGTTGTTCTTCCGTATTAATTCCATCTCCCTGTGGTCTCCTGTGACTTTTGCCACCTGCAGCATAATTTACATGAAATTTTTATTTAAATCAATTTCTTTTTTTTTTTGTAAATTTAAGCACACATATCTAAGACAAAACAAAAATAAATATGGTGAAAATTTCCCTATTCCCTTCACAATGAAATGTGCAAGCCACAAAAATATAAAATTAGGGCTTCATCAGAGTTCCACTGAGAACTGTTGGGTGCTCCCAAGTGCACACATTTCTGTGATGTGCTGATTCAGATGACTGCTGGAGTTCTGCACTGCCTTCTGTGTTTAACTCAGCTACAGGCTCTCTCCATGGAGCTGAGGCTCCCTTCCCCCTTTCTCCCATGCAGATGCAAAATTTGGAGTGGTTACATCACAGACAGACATTCAGCCTCCAATCCATCTGTATGACCACAATGCCACATGAACTTGGCCTTTGAATTCCCCTTCCCGCTCTCACTTGTAATAGGACATATCATTTGCTAGCATCCTGCAACACTTCACTCTACTTTTTGTCCCCTCCATTTCCTCCACATCACTCTACCTCAACACTGTTCCTCACCTCCCTTTACTCACTGGTCTTTGTCCCAGGTCCCCATATATAACAATGACCATGTCTTACTTCATAATCTGTACATTGATCATTATACCTTGCATGAGGTAAATAGATGATTTTTGTGCAAAACTAATTAAAACAAACAAGAATAGTGAAGATAGGGATCTGATCAGCATTTAACACCATAATACTTATAGGACATTATCAAGTTATGCCATGTCTTTGAGTGTACGTTTTACTTCATTTGTAAATTGGTGATAATAGAAGCTAACCCCACTGCAGGAGAGGGTGGATCCATATGAAATATCCTGAGCCATTAGAGTTACACCTGGAATTAATAAGCACATCATATAAAATAGCTGGGGGTTTGTTTTATAGCAATAGGAAGAGTAATAAGAATAATAATCCTCTTTCATATGCTGTATACCACCTGAGTGTCCTATAAATGGCAGTTTTGGGTAGCATCATTATGCAGTGCAATAGACGAGGATATGGTCACCTTTCCAGTCCTCAAGTTCCCAGAGCTTTTAGAGTATAGCTGCCCCTGCACCAAGGCACAGACAAGAACGGCTATGGGTGGAAGCTCCTGATGCCAACTGAGTTCCCTAATTTACCTCTATGGGAGAAGTGCAGCTTATAACAGAGCTTTGCCAAGGCACACACTTCACAAGTGTGTCAGACAGGAGGCCGAGCCATCCCATAGCTGTGCATATTGCTTAAATCAGTAGCTCTGGCCTCTCCTCAACTGAGGAGTTCACACTTATTCTTCAGCCCAGTTATCCATGCTGCAGGATACTTTGTGCAAAAGAGATCTGGAGTCCCAAAAGCAAACGAGTGACTTTGTCAAAGTGACATCAGACAAGTTGCTCAGGGCCCAGTATGCTGAACCTATATGGAATGAAAGACAAAGTGTGTGGGACTCACAGTCAGGGGTTGTGACCAGGCATGGCTATGACTGCTTGGCTGGGTGTCTTTGGGTGGACACACACCAGGTTGCAGTGACTGCAGATACACAGGCATAGTGATGGAGGGAACCTTCTGCCTGGGAAATGTTAGCATCCTCTCCAGCTTTTGTCCAGCAGGAATTTTTCAATCTATATAGATTCCCAAACTCTGCTGGTATAAATCCCCAAGTAATACCTTTCTAACACTCCTCCTCTGGGAACTTCTTCAAAACCAACACTAAACTCCAAGAAGATAGTCACCTCATGGGGCCCTCTACTCCTTCATTAGGAAGTGAGAGCAGAGATATTTAATACTTGGTTAAGGCTAAGGACATAGTTTCATTAAGTATCTTAAATACTACAATATTCCATGTCAAATACAATTTTTGAGATGTCTAATATGGCCTAAAAGTACAAATAAAATATCATCAATGGAACAGTGGAACAGCTTCCAGGAAGTGCTTGTTCTATTTCCTGAATCATAATGCTAGAAGGGAGGGATTGCCAACTCATTTGACAAATGAATAAATCAAGACTTGGAGAGGTCCTGGAACTTGAATCAAGTAACAAATCTAGCAAGTGGCAAAATGAGGCTTTGAATTTGCAACTGTCTAACCCCATGTCTAGTATGCAAGAGCGGTGAAAAGTGGACCAGAACACCACAGCCATGGGAGGGATACGTGCTGGGCTTGATAAACCTCACAACAACTGTTAAGGAAGCATCAGGAGACCTACTCCAGAGAAAACCAAAGTTCTGAGAAATGAAAAGATTGTCCTCAGGCCACACAGTAAGAGGCAGGGTTGATATTTATAGTCTGAGAAAGTCTTAAACCTTTGATTTTCTCTACTGTGACACCATTGGAGATAGGTCAGAATAGGAGCATAAACATGAGGCAGGCCACAGCCGTTGGGAATTTGGGAGAGACCTAGAAGAATGCTAGGGAAAAACAAAAACTGTAACACAAAAATTGCTTTGCCCTTAAGAGCCTGGGACCTGTCACCAGAAGGGACCATGCTGGAACTTAATGCTAAGCTGTACATTGGCCTATCTTCAATCCCTACTCTCTATTTTTCTGCAACCCTACTGTGCAGATATACATATAAACACCTTCATGACTTTCTTATAGGTAGTCTTATCCTGAGACCTTCCCCCTTCTCACAGGGGGCAAGGGAAGTTGGAAGCCTGTTATCCAGCAAAGAGCTTCCCTCCAGTGTAGGAATATTGGGGCACAGAACATAGATCCTGGGTCTCCTAACACACATGATAGAGTTGGAGCATGGCTAGAAGCCAGACTCTGGCACTCAGTAGCTAAGTGACCTTGGCCAAGGGCACTTCATCTCTGTGCCTCCATCTCCTCATCTATAAAGTGGAAATTACTGCACTAATCTCAGAGGGCTGTTAATGAGCATAAAATGAACTGTAAAGAGAGAAAATTGCCTTTCCCTAACAGTGGGGATTCCTCTTACACAGAACTGCCTTTCTTGGAGAAATGCCCTAAGAAGTCTTTAAAAGTTTTTGTCTTTATTCTTGAGAGTTTCATACATGTATAAAGTAAAATATCATATCTATTCCCATTTTCCCTTCCAACTTGCCCCATGTTCCTCAAACATAACATAACCCCTTCCAAACCATATCTTTTTTGTTATTGTTTATAACCTACTAAGTTCAGTCATTGCTACCCATATGTACAGGAGTGTTTTAAGAGTAGGAGATTCAATCCCAGGGCCTTGCTTCCAGCCCTACTAAGCCTCCACAGAAAGACAAACACCAAGGTCTTGAGGGGTGGATAAATTAAGAGAGGTAGAGAAGTAATTAAATAGTAGAATGTTGGGAGAATCCATAAATATGACAGCTCCCCATGTGACTCCTCAACCTCCAACATGGTCTTCAGATATCACAAAAATATTTACTGTGACTGGGCTCTAGACAGAGCTGAGACATGCATGCACACCACACTTCAGGCAAATAAAAAGGACTCTCCACAGGATCACCAGGAAAATGGGAGTCAGAACACACCTGTACACTATAGAGACCTTGGGAGATGATTTTGGAGGTTCCCCTTAGTCTATGAAAATTAAAAGGCTCAGAGAAATCTCAGTTCAAATGCAGTTAAGTTGGGGCTTTAGTGGCACTCTGGGTAAGATACATGCAGCTGAAAGTGTCCTGTGACTGTGGCAATTTATGTTTTAGAAAGCAGAGGTGGTGGCTATGAGGCAGGAGCTCTGGGCTAGGTAGTGCTTTAGCACCTGCCTTTGGGAAACAACTCCATGTTATACGTCACTGAGGCTCCATGAATGGAATGTAGCCATATCTCCATGCACCACTGTCCATCATACTTAGCATTTGTCACACTGCCCAGGAATTGCTTGTTTATACATTTGTCTCCCAGATTGCCAGCGACTATTTTCTGTTTGTCTAGCATCTCTAGGATCTGTCAAGCGGACTTCCTATGAGATGACCAGATGGTAGTTTGTTCTAGGAAACTGAGTTCCCATCACTTGTTTCCACCCTCCCTCCTCTGTTCACACCAGTACATCAGCAGGATCTCTGAGGCACACATTTCTTTTCTGCTTTGTTTTCAACCAAGAAGATGTCCTGAAATCCTACATAAGAGAAACTAGTTTTCAGAACGTGCGATGGGAACACTCACGCTTTCAGTGTGATGACCCCCACCTCCCAACAAGCCTCACCTGCCAAACTGAGATTCTGCTCCAGTAATTGCCTTCCGTGGACAAAGTCCTGGGTTTACATTTGAGTTGGTGCAAACAAGTTGAAAATTGCTGAGAAAGTCTTGTGTGTGCAGTAGAGATTGGTTTGTTGAATTTATATCCCCCGTGTAAATACATCCAAGCTTACAGCCTCTGGTCTCTGCTTCCAGATAAGGTCCTGTCCATGTGACCTTCTTCAGTAACGACAGACAAGAAGACAGCAGACAGAGCACAGAGCTGCTGGCTTGTCTGAGCCGCTGAAAGTTAGTCTATCATGGAAAATCAAAGTGGCTCTCATCCTAACACCTTTGCAGTGAGGCCATGGGCCTTGTTCTGAGTCCCATAGTGAACCTTGTCAGACTGACTTTTTCCCAGGACAAGGGCTCAGCAGCCAGTGCACTGTGCCCACCTGTCCCCTGACCTCCCTTCTGACCATGCTTCAGGTCACTGAAACTCTAGAATTTCCTGTCCTGATAGCTCCAAAGTCATTGCAGGACCCGTGAGACCCTTTTCCTTGGTTGCCCCTTCTTGTGAGCACTGCTGGGGCAAAGAATGACTGAGAAGAGGAGCGGAGAGAACTTGAGTTCTCCACACATGTTTGCAGAGAAACAGAGTTGGGTCAAAGAAGAATGGAAACAGGCTACAGGTCCCCACTTGTCCTTATAGTCTAGGCTCATTTAGGATTTTGCATGTGCTAGGTGCAGGTGCTGTGTCTCGATCTCTCTCTCTCTCTCTCGCTCTCTCTCTCTCTCTCTCTCTCTGTGTGTGTGTGTGTGTGTGTGTGTGTGTGTGTATTCAAAGAAGCTTGTTTGGAATATGACTGCATTCCCAGGGCTAGAGAAAGACAACACAAAGGCATGATAGGGTTAGATTGAGCAGTCTTGTTATCTTCAGTTATCAAGTAGACACAACCTCGACTCATTTGAGGCAGTCTAAAATATGAGACTGCCAAAATCAGACTGGAGTTGCCATGTCTGTAAGAGATTGTCTTGATGAATGTGGGAGGGCATAGCCCACAGTGGGCAGCATTATGCCTAGGCAGGTAGATCTGAGTGGTATAAGAAAGCTAGTTGAGCATCAGAGTGAAAAAGCCCACAAGCAGAGACCCTCCATGTTTTCTGTCTCCAAGTTCCTGCCTTGAGTTCATGACCTGACTTCTCTCAGTGTTGGATTGTGACCTGAAATTGTCAACCAAGTAAACCCTTTCCTCAACAAGTTGCTTTTAGTCAGTGTTTTATTACAGCAAGGGAAAAGAAACTAGGCCAGGAGGAGAGGCAAGGAAGCTAACAAACAGGATGCTGAAAGGAGTCCAACGTGACTGCTTCTGTGCAACTCGTAGAACTTAACCATGAGTGAGTAATGACCTAGAGTGCACAGAATGTCTTGTCTTAAAAGCTGACATTCTCTTGTGGAAAACCAAAGTGATCAGCTTATAATGTACTTGTAGTTGGCTCCAGGGGCCCCATCTTGTATGTGTGTGTGTCCGTGATGCATGTATGTGTGTGTGTCCCTCACATTTAAGAAACTATTGCCACCTCAGAAAGGCAGCTTAGCTTCTCTTACCTCTACTGGAATCTTCTACCCCAAATCCCTCTGCTTCTATTTCTGCTACTCATACATCAAACCCTATACTCCTAAAGGGAAATATGGTATGCACAGTCCTTTGACATTCCCTGCTTTTTTCTGTGTTGTTCTATGTGTTTGAGATGCTCCCTACAGACTCAAATCCCAAGGTCAATATATTCAAAGTCCAGTTCTCACACCACCATTTGCTGGTAACTTTTTCCAAGGACCTCCTCGGACATCGTGACTGCCTTAAATTCTCCGTTTAATACACCTAGAGACTTTTGTCAACTTCTAATTGAATTGCAGGAGGTTTGGTCACATGATAACTTTAACATAGAACTAATATATAGGTTAGACAGATAGACAAATTAAATATATATATATATATATATATATGCAAATCCAAAAAAGCCAATGATGCCTGACCTCAATAGCATAACCAAGGCACTAATATAATACAGGAAAAAAGCAATAAGCAACAGGCTGTTTCAGGGATCTCTTTGTGTTCCAATTTTAAGGGCAATCATGTGGTTAAGTCAGAATTGCCTTCTGGTTTTGTTCTGCATGGACTCAGCCTTTAAGTCAAAGGCAATAGCTGTAGAATACCCTAATGACCTTAATCAAAGCAGAACATCTTATTAAAGAAAGGAATAGAAAGCAGATTTCCAGTTCATGAATTTACCATGTATTCATCTTTGCACGCGGAGTTGGCTGGGGCACATGTACTGTTCAAAGTTGAACCTAAATTGAGATAATTTGGGGCATGGGGCTGAAAATGTGGAGGTGGCTAGCGTGTATGTAAAATTAATTTTTTATCCATTTGGAGATGCAATTTGAGTTCCTTTCAAATTAAATTGCAATGGAGTCCTAGGCAGCTGGAAACATTATTGCCAACATAATTTGACGCTGCAAGAACAGTAATACATTGACAGATAGTTCGATGTGACCATTAATTTGCAATTTCTGCATGGAAATGATACACGAAGGAGGAAAAGAGGTAAAAGGAGAAAAGTTAAAATCCATCTTCTTTCCAGAATCATCCACTTTTTTACTAACTTTTATTATTGCAGATGTTTGGTGGCTAGGAATTCATTGACCATGACCACATCTTCTGATGGCAGCTACCTTGACAACTCTAAGCATCAGAAGCTGGAGCATGTTAGCTGAGGAGCTGGACTGTTTACTACCCTCTTGTGGAAATGTCCTAGAGAAGGTAATTCATTGCAATTTCATCACATCCCTCAATTAAACAATATACATTGACCGTGGAGATACTATGGTATGGTGAAAAGATCATTGTCTCCATGAGCACATAACTGGAAAGCATTCCCTTCTCCCATCTATAGCTGTGCTCATTCTCCTATTTGGATGATGGCTGTCCTCCAAGGGCTATGAGTGAATCAAGAAGTCAGTGTGTCAACTGTGTGTTTTATGCAGTTACATCTCCCAAGTCCAGAAGAGGAGGTGAGATGGCCTGATATTAAGTCAAGCAGAACTCATGGACATTACCATGTTCCAGCTCCTGATCTTGTATGTACTACAGGTGACTTCTAGGCTTATGCTTTAACCAACTATAATTTATCATTACTAACCTTCCAAGGATGCCTCATCAGATATTGCTATAGGTAGGTTTTAACTTGTATGAAAATAACTTAGAACTCTAAGATGGACTGGGTATTAGGGATAAAGGCGAATGAGACAGATAGTTTCTCATCTTAGTGGAATTTATATTAGCAGGGTACAGTCATGATAGCTGTGAAGGATAGAGTGACAAAGCCCACTGTGCCTTCTGCAGGGGAAGTACTAGCCGTTTGGGTACACAGAGCAACAATGCATGGCTTCACTTTGGGGACCCGCTTGAGTCAACTTGAACATGAGTCTTGCACAGCCCTGACATTCTTTTTCATAGAAACTGAAGCCACCAAAGAAATCTGAGGTGAGTTCAGGTTAATGATTCCTCCATAACTGCATTATTAGGTTATAATGAGAGCAAGTCTTCAGCCCAATCTACTTCACTGTTGAACATTTATTATATGAACATATATTAGCCAGCAAGCACAAAATAGGTCAGTTTGTTCCATATGGCTCAGTGAAAGCCCAGAAGTCTGTCCTTTAATGCAATTTGCTTACCATTTTGTATGAAAGGATCATTTGAAGCAGATGGGATAGTATCATAAGTGGGAAAACATTTTCCTTTTGTGTAAGAGACCAGATAGCAAATATTTCAGACCCTGAAGGTCTGGTAGTCTCTGCTCTGTCTATTCATACCTGTGTTTGTAATGGCAGCTGGCAAGACAACCCATGTACAATGGTATGCCCATGTTTCCATAATACCTTCTCTTGATCAGGCAGTCAAGGTCATGGGGTTTCATTTGACTACTCTCATACAAGGGTCAAAACAAGGGGCTCTTAAAGTCACTCAGTCACAGGACTGTTCAGGAGTCATGGCATGGGCCTCAGCTTAAGTTTGAAATGCAGAGTTCTTGTTTTTCACTGTGTAAGTCTGAAGAATGTTTAAAAAGATATTTGGGAGCTGAGAGTGTAACCCAGAGTTAAAATGCTTGCCTAGAGTGCATAAGGTCCTGGGTTCTGTCTCCAGTACTCCAATAAAATAAACAAAAATATTGGCTAGCCTACAGACTTTGAATAACTTTTGTAGTGGGCAGCTGTTCCAGCTTTGCCCTGGAAGTACTACCCCCATTGAGGCTTCCAGTAACTGTCACACCTACGAGGCGGGGCCGAGAGAGGAGCCCTTAAGACCCAAGATCCAGATGTGCTGGCTCTCTTGGTTCCTGGATCCTGGACGCTGGAGGTCAATTGAACAGAGTTCTTCAGAGAACACCACTGGACTGCATTACACCTTTCCCGGACCCTGTAACCTATCCCTTTACTTGTAAGTTACCCCACGAAATAAACCTCCTTTTAACTACATGGAGTTGCCTTAAAACTTCCACCAATAAACTTTAATAATTTATAATAATGATTATGGTAGTCAAGAGGCTTCTGAATGCAACCAGTTTTTGATAGTAATTATGCCAATTAGCCAAATGGCAGTTATTTACCAAGGTTATATCAGAAGCCTCTGTGGTATTGAGAGTTTCTTTAAGGTTTAGACTTCTTAACTAAAATGTTTGTGTACTCCCGAGTGGAATGTTCTTGGTCTTTACTGGTAGGTTCCTGGCTCTGGATTAAATATCACTAACCTATAACATACTCATCACATGCCAGTGGACACGGGCCTGCATATTTGAGAGTAAATGAGCAAGAGTATAACATGGAGCCTGAACACCAGGAGCACTCTTCTGAAGGGACCTTTAGCACAGGATAGAGAGACATTAACAGGTAAATGGAAAGGTTTGTTGGGGGGTGGGACTGGGAAAAGTGGGGGGATAGAAAGGTTAAAGCTCAAGCAGAGGGGATATCATGTTTAATATCCAAGGAAGAATAACAGACAAATGGCCACTGAGATGCTGAGGTGTGTAAGGACAGGGCAGTGGAGCAGCCATCCCCACCTCTTACCAGACAGGCGGCCCCTATACAGTGATGAACTAGCGAGTCTGCATGCCTTGGCCCTTCCTACCACCCATATCTAGGAATAGTAGTAACAGTCAGGATTGTTGTAACAGTGCAGTAAGGGTATTCTTTGCTCAAAGAAAAACACTGGGAAGATGCTTTCTTCAAATTAATATTTTAAGCTCTTACCTTATTATACCCAGCACTATACTAGATGTAAGAGCAGACCAGATATCTCTCTATTCTTACAGAGAGTGCATTCTATTGAAGGCAAGAGGGTTGAACACTATACCAGACAAACATGTAGCAAGCCAATTGATAATGAACACTTTAGAGAAAACCAAGCAGGGGCTCTGGGCTGCACAAATGCTGATAATTGTATTTCTTTGATTTTAGGTCCTGCTACCACCTCCTTAATCTTTTCTCTCCATTGACATAAAAGTTTTACTTTTCTCTGTGACTTAGTTTAAAATATGTATGTAGCAACAGGGTGGCAGGTGAGGTGTTGAGGACATAGTCTTTTTAAAAATGTGACATGTTCTCTGCCTTCCTTGAGGTTAAACCTTGACAGGGCAGACTCAGATAACCACAGTGGCAATCAAACATGTGACCTGACCAAATTACATGCTAAAGGAAATAGTCTGTGTCATGTTATAATAAAAGAGTAACTGCTTTAAAGAAACCAGGGGAGAGGCAAATTAGATAAAACGCCAGGCAAAGCATACTAGTTAGGGAGGGTGGTTACGCAAAGGTGACGTGTGGACTACAAGTTGTCAGTCCTTTATCCTCTGTAGTTCCACTTCTCCCTCAGCTTCTGCTCAACTCTGGACCTTAGTTTAAAGATCAGCAACTCTGATCCAAACCCATGACCTCACCCTATGACTGCATTTGATTGGAATGTATGGGAGGGTTTAATCATGGCTGATCCACTTCTATCCCATAAGACCAGGATAGAGGGCCAAGATTCAGACGCAACCATTCTCAAGAGGTGGCTGATGGATTGGGGTAAGAGCCTCAGAACTGGAGCCTGGGGGCTCTGAATCAGCTACTAAAGCATTGTTTCTTGGCTCTAAGCACCATTTTGTTTTTGCTTGTTTTATTGAGACAGGGCCTCTGATATTCCAGGCTGGCTTTGAATTTGCTATGTAACTGAGGATGACCTTGAATTCTTGATTGTCTTGCCTCCATATCCCAAGTGCTAGGAGTACAGGCATGCACTATCATGCCAGACTCCAAACACTCTTTTTTTTTTTTTTCATTTTTCTGTATTAGGAAATTTTCTATTCACTCTACATACCACCCACAGATCCTACCTCCTCCCTCCTCCCTCCCCCCAGCCCTCTCTCCCAAGCCACCCCACATCCCCACATCTTCCAAATCAAGATCTCCCATGGGGAGTCAGCAGAGCCGGCACACTGATCTTAGGCAGGTCCAAGACCCTCCCCACTGCACCAAGGCTGTGCAAGGCATCACACCACAGGCACCGGGTTCCCAGAAGCCTGCCCATGCACCAGGGATGGATCCCGATCCCCCTGCCTGTGTGCCCCCAGAACAGTTCGAGCCAAACAAACACACTTTGGATACCCTACTTTTACAGTGCTGGGAGTGAGGTTGCAAAAATCACATCTCTGCTTAATCACAGAGCTCAGTGCTACTTTTGCCAATGGGTGGAGCCAGAGGGAGCAGGGGGAACGAGGAGGAGGTAGATGCTATCTCCAATTCTTGTGAGCCCATGCCAGTGCAAGTGATTCATCTGGGGGAGCTTTTGTCAGAATATTTAGGTCTAGTTTGCAGTTTCCCAACAGTTAAAGAGGCAGCTTCAAAAAAAATCTATTTTTCAATGAGAGAGAGAGAGAGAGAGAGAGAGAGAGAGAGAGAGAGAGAACTTGCTTCATGGTAGCACTAGCCAGAAAAACGCTCTGTATTCCCATTTTTTAGGATTTCACAGTCGTAGCCCCTTCCCTTTCTTGCTGGCTCCTGCAATCGCTGCTTCCCACACTGATGTCAGTTGTCTAACAGACTCCTTTCACTGTTTCTGTTTCGTAGACCATTCTTCACACACAGTTAACCACAGCTTCCCAAACTCTACCAGTTCATGGTGCCCTTTGTGTTTTGGTAATTTATTTTTGTACCTCCCAAGCCAAAGAAACACTCAGTAGCTTTATTCAGTAGTCAGTTCATATAATCTAGTAAAGACCTATACCCTGGCATCTTAAGAATGATTTGAGAAAAAAAGACAGACACATTGTCTTAGAGTTTCTATTGCTGTGATGAAACAACATGACCTAAGCCACTTGTGGGGGAAAGGGTTCGCTTGGCTCACACTTCCACATCACAGTCCATCACTGAAAGGAAGTCAGGACAGGAACTCAAGCAGGGCAGGAACATGGAGGTAGGAGCTGATGCAGACAGAGGCCATGGAGGGGTGTTGCTTACTGGCTTGCTCATCATGACTTGCTCAGCCTGCTTTCTTATAGAAGCCAGGACCACCAGCCCAGGGATGGCACCACCTACAATGGACTGGGCCCTCCCTTATAAATCACTAATTTTAAAAAATGCCATACAGGTTTGGCTTCAGCCTGATCTTATGAAGGCATTTTCTTAATTGAGGCTCCCTGTTCTCAGGCTTTAGTTTGTGTCAAGTTGACATAAAACTATGCAGCACACACATCAACAAGAGAATGAATTCTTTTACTCCTAACCATCACTACTCACTAATGAACACGTTTACCTTTTGGGCAGGACCTCACAGCTTCTCAACTGTGGGTTCAGATCAGACACTGCTAGATCTGTTGCCAGCTCCAAGTTGACTTTTATCCAATAATTGCATTTCATCAGAGACATGGCACAAAGCCAGGCTTTGCAAAGAAATGGTAACAGGGCAATGCATACAGGCCACATAGTCTGGTGCCCAAACTAGAGATTGCCTTAAGTTAGCAGCTTGCATGGTGTCTGCTTGATGCTGCTGCATTTCCCATATTTAGAAACAGCTCCTGATGCCTTTAGGAGTTCCTAGGAGTTCTTGGTGCCCTCATCATACACACTGAGGACTCAGAGTTAAGAAGACTAGTTAGGAACAAGCACTGTGACTACTTCTTAACTTTAACCTGCTACAGAACCTTTTTGACTGCTACAGAAAACTGCTCTCCCTGAACTGGCTGAATATCCCGTGTTCTTCATTTCCCACACTAGTGTCCCAAGTAGACTGGGTACTCCACATCCACAAATTTGGTACCCTAGCCGATCCACTGTGCTTACCAGCTCTGTCTCAGATCCCACATTCCCCTCACTTTTCCACCTGCTCTGTTGCTGAACCCTGGGACAAGGTGGCCAGCTAGCCACGCTTCTCAACACATCAGCTGTTCAAGTGCTCAGATGCTGGGAAACATTCATTGGACACAGGCACAAGGCTGAAGCCTGGAAATAAAAGCTTTAGAATGTTTAAAAATTACTTTTGTGGCAGAGAAAATCGGGTTGGAAAGAGAGAGGCAATTTCTAAATTACATGGTTTCAGATTCCAGAGAAAGAAAAGGATATTTGGGGAGGGTGGGAGGAGAGAAGCCAAGCCTCTAGCATCTTTCAGGTTTTATTTCAATTCACCCTTAATCCATGGCCAGTCTCCTTGTCCATTGTCAAAAAATAAAAGAAAGAAAGAAAGAGAGAGAAAGAGAGAGAGGAGGGAGATTGGAGGAAAATGAAATGAAAACACTCTTGATGGTCAAAAGTCACCTCGTGCTAGATTCAGATGAGATGTTAAATATTCTGAACATTTTCATTCTTTCAGCTCTGAACAATGCCAGCAGTGGACTTGGGAAAGAATCTTCAATGTAGCTATTGCTGTCACTATTTAAGAAGCCTTGTTGTAGATCAAATTGTGTCTAGACTATGTACAACAAGCAGGAGTCATAGCTCCTAATTGGACTTTGATGGTCCCTCTCCAAAACTACTACTTCTCCTTTCCGTTAGAGAGTCTGGCTTTTGTATTCAGATCTGGGGGTTTTCAAAGCTCTGACAGCTCATAACTGAGAACTCCTCCACCCCAGGACACTCTTGATCTCACAAGGAATTGCATTAATCTATAGACACTGTTCAGGACTGCTGGACCTTGACGAGCCCTGCTGTGTCAGCAGCCCCAGAAATGCCTACCAAGCTTTTTTATGATGTCCAAAGCTTTATTCTTTGAAATGTACAAGAGTATCATTAAACTGTAGGAACATTTTCAAATAAAAACCACTGTCAGTTAAGGAAGCTTTTTCTCTGTCCAGTCTCACTTGGGACCTACCTAGCCAAAGAGGATGGAAATGAGTGGTATGAAGTAAAGCTATCTATTCTAGTGACTTTGCCAAACACCAAAAAGGGAAGCCAGGTAGGACACGGAGGAAAGAGAAGAGGGAGTCATACAACACCTTAGCCCTCCCAATGCCCCTTGACCATTTATGAAGCACTTTCTGTCCTGTTTGTATGTCTTTTAGTGATGGGATAAAATGCATACATTGTGTTTCCTGGCTGAAGTTCCATTATGAAGGCTGGCCCTTTGCTGTGATATGGTAGCATGGTCTTACGGATTTTACATAAGACACCAAATGAGGATTTTTTTTCCTATCAGAATTGTAAAGATGATCGCTGTGGTGGTTTAAATGAGAATGGCCCCCATAAGCTCATATATTTTAATGTTTGGTCCCAGTTAGTGGAACTGTTTGGGAAGGATTAGGAGGCCTGGCCTTGTTGAACTAAATACAGACTTGTTGGAGGAGATGTGTCATTAGAGATGGGCTTTGACATTTCAAATGCCCACATAATCCTAATGTTTCTCTTGACCTGCCTGCCTGTGATTCAGGAAATAAAGCTCTCAGCCCCATGACTGCATGCCTGCTGCCATGCTTCCTGCTGTGAGGATAATGGACTCACCCTCTGAACTGTTAGCAAGCCTCCAATTGAATGCTTTCTTTTATAGGAGTTGAGCAGATGCAGAGATCCATAGCATCAGGCCAAGCTCCACGAGTCCAGTTGAAGAGAGGGAAGAGGGATTCTACAAGCAAGGGGGCATCAAGATCATGATGGAGAAACCTACAGAGACAACCAAACCAAACTAGTGGGAACTCATAAACTTTAGATCAACAGCTGTGGAGCCTCCATGGGACTGGACTAGGCCCTCTGCATAAGCAAGACATTGTGTAGCTTGGTCTGCTTAAGGGTCCCCCTGGCAGTATGACCAGGATCCATCCCTGGTACATGAACTGGCTTTTTGGAGCCCATTACCTGTGGTGGGACACCTTGCACAGCCTTGATGCAGGGGGAGGGACTTGGACTTGCTTCAACTGAATGTACCAGACTTTGCTGACTCCCCATGGGAGGCCTTACCTTTTCAGAGGAGGAAATAGGGGGATCTGTAGTTGGTATGTAAAATGAATAAAAAGTTTCTGACCCTGCTTTTCCTACTTTTCATCAGACCTCAATTTATACAGACCTTTCTCAGATGCTCACCATTCTCACGTTTTCATGCCTTCTCTCTCTCTCGCCCATCAAACCTTATTTATGAACTCCCAATCCCAAACACATAGGTTAACCCTTTATCTCCTATGGTTCCTGTGAGGTTTGAATGAAATTATATATGCACATTGGTGTAGTAGTGACACACCACAGCGCTGTGTACTAAACCACTCCCAAGCCATTGCTCTACAACCAGGTATTTGTTTTTGAGTTCTTACATGTTCTTGTTTTATCCAGACTGGGCTCAGCTTGGCTGGAGTTTTTGATACGTTTTCAGGTTTGTTCTATTTATTCTAGATCAGCACTCCCCAGGCCCTGTGTTTTCTTTGACAGATTTGCCAGAATTAAACCAATCTGTGCACAATTTCCTAAAGCTCTTCATATAATGTCTGTGAATACCAATGGTATCAGCCAAGGCAGATCCCATGGGCAAACCCAACAGGAGTGGGACTGCTATCCACAGAGGATGGAAGGAGAAAGCAGTGTGTGTCAATACTTGCTAAATAATAGCTCATACCTTCCAGATCAACACATGTCTATGCTTTGGTTATAGGGCTAGCCAGAGCATCCCACAGTCCAGGACTAGTTTTTCTGGAGGAAGGGAAGTCTGGTTTTGCACCAGGTGTCTGGAAATCCAGAAGTTTCTGCTGAATCCACAAAATGTAAGACAGTGGCCTCTCTCTGCCTGTGTGGACTGCTATGTGATGATTCTCTGGGACAAAGAGACACAGCTAGGAAAGTTACTCTGGCCTTCTCAGTGTCAAAGTGAACTGGCTGAGCCATCTGACAAACTGGTCAGGCTAGTTATACTCCCCTACCACACAAATGTCTGCTCAGACCACATGCATCCACATATACTAACACCATCTGTCTTGGTACCAAATCTCCTGTGACTAGAAATACATAGTCCTTTCTGTATCACCTGGAACCTGCTACCGTCTATGGAAAAACACACTGGATATGAGTAAGTTGAGAAACTTGAAGTGGGAGGTTACCCTGGAGCAACTAGGTGGACTCACTGCATCAAAAGGTCCTTAGAAACAGAACAGAAGATGCAAGGAGAAAGAGTATGCCTCTCTATTGGTAGCAAAGATAGAGAAAGCAGCACCAAGCCAAGGAATGTAGGCACCCTCCTTGAAAAAGGCAAGGAAACTGATTCTCACCTAAACTTGCAAAAGGAACAGCCTTGAAGAACTATTTTGATCATCTGACCATAAAAATAGATGCCTGTGCAGTGTGACTCATTACAATAGCAATAGAAGCCCATACAATCCCCAAATATTGTTCTGCATTTATACATTTCTGCATTTATATATTTCTGCATTTCTATCTCCATTTTCACCTTCATTGCCTTTCCTCCCATTGAAATGTTATTTCTACATATGTTCTCTTGCTTGAATGAATTTTTAAAAATGCATGCAATTGATTAGTATGCATGCATTTTAATTATGTAAATTGGAATATATTCTAGCTTTCTTGTTTTGCTGCTCAGTACTATTCCTCTGACATGCATCTATGCCCCTGTGTGCCCTTAGTCAACCACTTCCAACCATTACATAGGATTTCAAGGTTTATACCTTCCTGCTGGTATAAACTGAAAGGATCTGCTCCCCAGTAATGACTACCAAAATTATGCTGCAGGGGACCTTTTACGGTATATCCCTATGAGAATTTGCATGAGCCTCTTTCCAGTATATATGGTCCTAGGAGAAAAGTATTGTCTGATGATTAAACTTAATTGGACAAAGTGCTGTCATACACCCTCAACTCCTAGTTGTGTGGAAATGTTTGCGTACCAACACACTCATGACATTCAGTGACATTATCCAATTTTTTAAATCTTTGTCAATCTGATGAACTCTAAGTATTGTTCCCTTTACTTTCCTCTAATTTCAATGAGTTTACTCTTCCCTTTATTTATTTATTTAGTTTTTGAGACAAGGTCTGTCTTAGTGTTCTCTTGCTGTAAAGAGACACTACAACTAAGACAACTCTTATAAAGGCGTTTATTGGGGTTTGCTTATAGTTTCAGAGTGTTAGTCCATTATCATCAAGGCAGGAAGCATGGCAGAATTGGTGCTAGAGTGGAGGTAGATATGCTGTGAGATAAGTAGCTGAGAATTACATTGCAGAGCCTGGTGTGGCCTTTTGAAACCTCAAAGCCTACTCCCAGTGACATATCTCCTCCAACAAGGCCACACCTCCTAATCCCTCTAAGCAGTTCACCTTCTGGTGACTAAGTCTGCAAATATATGAGCCTATGGGGGCAATTCTCATTTAAACCACCACAGGATCTCACTCTGTAACCTGGCTGTCTTAGTACTCTCTATGTAGACCAGTTGGGCCTTGAACTCATAGAGACATCCCTGCATATCACTCCTTAAATGTACTGTATCAAGGGTCATATTTCCTGTAGGATTCTATTTAACAAAGCATGGAAATTTAAAATTTTCCTTCTGTTTTCTAAAGACTTGGAAATAAAATGATAAATTGGTGACAAGGTTTTATCAAATGTTTGTCTCTTGTAAGTAGCCATATGATTTATATCACTTATATTAAAGTAATGAATTATGCTGTTACTGAAATTAACTCAGTTCTGAGATAAGCTTCCATGTACACGATTAATATTTTTGTGAACAGTGTTGGACCCATTGGCTGTATTTCATTTCAAATACATTCTCTATACATCCATACATTAAATGTGCCTGTATTTTCTTATCTTATATTTTCATCTGATTTTGGAACTAAGGTTCCAGTAACTTCATAAAAGGAAAGAAATTCCCTTTGTTTTATTTTCTAGAAAAAAAAATAGCATTAAGTTAAAAGTTGAACCTCTTCTGATAACTGGTTAGAACCTACCACTCACCAGTCATGTGAGCTTGGTGGGTTTTGATGTCATGGTTGTTGTTTTTGAGATAGGGTCTATGTAGCTGCTGTTTTCAATGGTAGTTTTTATTTATGTTTTTAACTTTCCATACTTTTACGAAATGTATTTTGATCATAACCATCCACCACTACCTGCCTCCAACTCCTCCTAATACTCCCTACCTGTAGTGGTATTGTGTTCCCCAAAATATTGTGCACTCTAATAAACTTATCTGGGGTCAGAGACAGAACAGCCACAATATTAAACATAGAGGTTAGGCAGTGGTAGCACACGCCTTTAATCCTAGCATTCCAGAGGCCGAGATCTACCTGGATTTCTGTGTGTTCAAGGATACAGCCAAGCATGGTGACTCACACCTTTAATCCCAGAAAATAAGCCTTTAATCCCAGGGAGTGATGGCAGAAAGCAGAAAGGTGTATAAGACATGAAGACCAGAAACTAGAAGCTTTTTGGCCTGGTTAAGCTTGAGGCGTTTGAGCAGCAGTTCAGCTGAGACACATTTGGATGAGGACTCAGAGGCTTCCCGTTTGAGGAAACAGGATCAGCTGAGGAATTGGCAAGATGAGGTGGCTGTGGCTTGTTCTGCTTCTCTGATCTTTCAGTGTTCACCCCAATATCTGGCTTTCAGGTTTGTTTCTACTAATAAGACCTTCTAACAATTCGTGCTACACCTACCTCTACTGCCTCCTGTTAGGTTCAAAGCAGCCCACCAAAAGGCAGTGCTGATGACAAAGTCCTAGACAGATAGACTCTGGCCAGGTAAACAGAAGCTTAAAGGTGGGCTTCCTGTTTCCCAGTAATGTCCTTTAATCTGCCATGAACTTCCTTTAATCTTTTCTCTAAGGTCAACTACCTAGGTTAGTGGTTCTCAACCTTCCTAATGCTGTGACCCTTTAATACTGTTCCTCATGTTGTGGTGAACCCCAAATATAACATTGCTACTTCATAACCGTAATTTTGCTACTGTTATGAATCATGATGTAAATATCTGATACGAAGGATATCTGATATGTGGTACCCATAGGTTGAGAACCTCTGACCCAGGGCAAGGGTGTCTAGTTCTTATCAACAGAACAGCCTCAATCAGCTCAAAGACCCCAACCCTACTGACTATCATAAAAGCTACTTGCTTTTCTTCCAGTTTGCTCCTCTCCCTTCCTCCTTCAAGATACAGTCTTAGAAGTTTGATCATCAATACATCAATATACCTTTCTTTCTACCCATGGAGTCATCCAGTTTGATGTTTTCACTGTCCTCACTTAGACCTCCCAACTTCATGTACTCTTTGTTATTGTTGTCATCATTGTTGATGTTAATAAACCCCTGAGTCCTACTGGTGCTGCCTATATGCACATGAGTGTGTGGCCATCCACTGGGACACAAGCAACTTAGCTGGCTGTGGCCAAATCCCCAAAGAAGAAAGACTCTCTCTTCCTCAGCATCCATCAACTGACAATAGCTCTTCTGACAGAGGTAGGAACTTAGGAGAGGTGTCCCCATCCACACTGAAACTTTTGACTGGCTTGATCTTGTGCCTTCTTGTTAAGGGCCTAGTGTTTTTGAGAATTGCTTGACTATCATTTCAATTTCTTTAATCCCATTGATCCACTGAATGGTTCTCTTTGTCCTTATGCTAAGTTTGTCATTTGAAGTTTTTCCATAATTACATGCATTCAAAGCTCTCAGTTCAACAGCACAGGATTCATTATATTCCTACTTTAAAAATATTTGTGTTTTACCATGTCTTTCTTTCATCCACTGGCTTTTTTTTAGCATTCTTTTCAAAGAACCAAATTATATATTTTTTTAATTCTCCTCTATTCAGTTAATATTTTCCTTGCTCATTTGGACTTTTTCTGATATTCTTGAGTTGAATGCTTAGCTCATTTTTAGCATTTAAGAATGATTACAGATTCATAAGAGGTGGCAAAGAACCATACAAGACTTCCCTGAGAACTGTAACCCAGCCTCCCTGACTGTTAACATCTGATGTAAAATGCACAGAGGAAATTATCACTATCTTAAGCCACAGTGTTAACTCAGACCTCACATGCACATCCTTGTGTGCACTTGTATTTAATTTTATGTAATTTTAACATGTGCATCTTCCTGGGATAAGCACTACAGTCAAGACACAGAAGCGCACCATCACAGGACTCCCATACCACTATGGTCGGCATGTTTGGGATGCCTACAAAGCTCATGCTGACATTTGTTTCTAAAGCATCATATAGTGGATGCACTTTAGGAGATGATTGGGAAGAGTCATGGGAATGGTTATCGTCTTATATAAAGCACCAAGGTGAGTTCACCCCTGCCAGTCATGTATAGACCCAGCCCTGCTCCCTCTAGAGAAAGAAGTGACAAGGTACTGCCTTGGAGCAAAGTGTGACCCCTGATCACCCGCAGCATCTGTAACTGTGGGAAATATATCTGCATCCTTAGAGACTACCTGGCCTGAGGGACTATGATATAGCTGCGGGAACTGACTAAGGTATTTATACTACTTATTGAAGCCATTCTCTCTCTTTTTCCTCCCTTCCAGACTGAAACCCCTCTCAGCCAGTAACCTGACCATCACTTCTATAACTGTATGATTTGAAAGAAATTATATAAATGAAATAACATTTAATACTTTGTCTCAGAAGAAGTTCTCCCTAGGGACTCATCCAAATTGTCACGTATCAACAGTTTGCACCTGTTTATTGCTTAGTAGTACTCCATGGTGCAGCTGCCTCTAAGTTGTTTAATAATCCAGCCATTGAAAGGTACTTGGATAGTTTCTAATTTTGGGTTACTATGAATAACTTTAGTGTGGCTCCTCATGTACTAGATTTTGTGTGAAGATGATGTTTTATGTTTGTGTCATGGGTGTCCAGGAACACAGCCACTGGATTGGAGAACAAGCTCTTTCACACATAAAATAAACAGACTATAGTTGGCCAGAGGGCTCAGTGAGTAAGGGCACTTGCTGCCAAGCATGTTGAGCTGTGTTTGACTGCAGGACCTGCATTGTGGAAGGAGAAAACTGATGCCTGCAAGTTGTCCTCTGACCTCCTCGAGTACTTGCAATGGCACTTGGATGTACATACACATACACCACATACACACAAATGTAATTAAAAATTCAAAAACTAAAAAAAAAAAAATAGACTAGCTTCCCTCCAGAGACTATTCCACTTGACATGCCTCCATCCTTACCCCTGTCAAGAAATACATGAGCGGTCTGGTTTCTCCATATCCTCACTAGCGTTTGACATCACAGCTGCTCTTGCATGAGCTACTCAGATGAGTATGGAGTGGTGCTCTGTCTCACCGCGGTTTAAGTGTGTATTTTCCTAGTGGCTGATTATGTGGAGCATCTTCTCATGCTGTTTGTTTTCATTTGTTTGCTTGTTTGTTTTGTTATCTGTATTTATAGACCATTGCTTCTCAACCTCTATTACCTGGTAACTTACTTTAAAATTCCATTTGCCTGTATGTGTGGATTTTGATCTGTTATACAAGTGCAGATATTCTCTGATCTGTCATTCCTATTCACTCTATGATTTCTCGAGGACTTTGCTTTCACCTAAGTATAATTTGGCAGTATGTAATTTAGTTGTCAGATTCATGAGAGCTTATAAACTATTTTTTGGTAATTAATTTCCTATTTTATTGCACTATTGTATTATTTATTGGGGAACATGGTCTTTGTGACAAGGATTCTTTATATTTAATTTTCTTTTACATAGGTTAATACATGCTTTATTTGTGTGACAGTTCTGTGTGTGTTCAAATAATATCTTTGTTGCTTGGGGTTAGATTTCCATCTATCAAAATTACTCAACATTAACTTCTCAGTATCTTACTATGATTGAGTTTAATAATTATACTTTTCAGATATTCAACATCTTTGCTCATTTTTTACCCACTTGATATTCTTCTGTTTCAATAGATTTATCTCCCAGTTCAGTCATTAACTTGTTTCCACCTCACATCGTAACCATAAAAAAAAAAAAA